>SNQJ01S0028801.1:73474-98039 GCA_010110895.2 Picea sitchensis
AGTACTCAACACCTTGAAAAAGAGATAATTTCAGATAATAAGCCTCTTCAAGGGGGCAACCTCATTTTACCCCACTTAAATTTTCAAGTACAAGATGATTCAAAATGAAAATGTCTCCTTGGTATATATAGGAGACTAGGAGGTATAATTACAACTAATGGCTTAAATCTGACATAAATAAAATAACATTACTAATCTAATATGCCCCAATTAAGGGGTAATGAGCCAATATTAGGGCTTAACAAAGAAGAAAGGAAGTTGACCCTCGACCGACGTATTCGCTTGGGGAATTTGTGTTCCACCAAGTGAGAGAGGAATATATGGAGGGGATATGCCCCTAGCTTCAATACTATTATTTGTATTAGATGTTTGAATGGAGGATGAAAATTGTGATGTAAAATTTGGCATACCATAAGAGAAAGGGATAGAGGTTATAGGTATGGACTGAGAATTATATCCCAGCGAATGAAAAACAAACCCAAAACGGTTAGTGACTATAGGTTGAGTAGCAACCACGGGTCGTATAGGAGTGATAACGAGAGCCTTCGGAATTACAACCATGGTGTTTGAAGGAATTGAAATAGTACCATTAACTATAGTAGGTATGGGATTTGAATGACTCACAATATATTTTTGTCTCGACACATTACTGATACTTGTATGACCACAAGTCTTGTAGGTGGAGGTGTGTGTACCACAGTTGATAAATTTATGTGTTTTAGAAGGAAAAGAATCAAGATATCGTGTTTACTTCAACAAACAACGAGACTTGTGAGGAAGTTGTTCTGGCTCCAAGATGACTCAAGAATTGATATATAAAAAACAAACCCTAAGGTAAACTAACAATCAAAGAGAACACCAAAATGAAAAAATTAAAGCCAATATTTACACAAACAAGATAAAGTGGTTGAAAGGGGCATTCCTCCCTAAAGTAGGTATTCCTTGCCCAAGAGGGGCCTGATATTCCCTTCGCAATATCAGAGATATCATAATTAGTTATAAGGGTCGTCGTGGGATTAACAACGTAGTTGGTCAGATACCACCGGAGAGGTAATATTCCATAAAGTCTATGCATCGTCTGACCCTTATTTGACTCATGGTACCTACATAATAACCCCTGCAAGTAACCTATGTGGCTACCTATGTCAAGCATTTAATCCACCATGATATAACCAATGTGCAGGTGAACAGTTGTAAGTCAGGTCCACTATATGGGTAGGGTAACAAATTATGAAATATCGAAAGCACTACCTCTCGCAGAGGTAAATGTACTAGAAATACCTCCATATATGAATATATCCCCAGAAATATCTTTGATGCTAAGAAGGTATTGAAGGGATATCTCCTCAACCAACTTTGTGTGACGTCATGATTAACTCTAGTGTGAGAAAAGCCTCCTGAGGTCATCAATTATACAATGGATTTCACCACTCCCTTAGTCAGACACATATGTTGAGTTTAATAGACTTGGGGAACTTTACTCACAAAATCCTATTCCAAGGCTCTAAATCTTAAGCTATTTTGTGCACCCTGAAAAATAAAATCATTTCTAATCATCTTTAAATTGATCAACGTTATTTTTAGTGGATTTGTTTACTCAAAATATGTGGTTGTGAAACTGATGATGTTATGACTCATCAATAAAATAAATGAATATGAATATAATGCAAAGTCCTAACTTCAATTCTCAACAAATGATAAGATTTTCAAAATGCAATTTTCAACTCAACTCTGTGATTTCAAATAAGATGCAATCTTTCTATACATGTATCAAGATCAATGAGAAGAACCCAACATATCAAATGCCATAATGAAAAATGTCTTTTTTTTTTTGTATTTTCGATATAAAGGAAATGAAAATGCAAGGAATAAACAACAACTTGATATATAAACCCTACTGTAAGAAAAAGAGACAAACCAAAAAGGATATCAAGAAGCAAACATCCAACCCAAGATGCAAGGACAACCAATGAAAAAAGAGGATGAGCAAGAAAAACCACCTGAAAATTCAACCAAAGGAAGGTTCCCTATCAATCTACAGGAACTTAATAGTCATGAAAGAGATCCAATAAGACTAAAAAGACATCAAACCTTACCCAAAAAACACCAAACTCGACAAATAAGAAAACAAGGATGATTTATGCAACTTTTTAAGGAAAAACCGCATATGTGCGCACCTTATAGAATGACAACTTGCATGTCTACACGTCTATGATGGGAAAATCTATGTATATGTATTGAAACACTTTTAGGTTAACGATAAGGCCAAGAAACTCAGACTCAAAATGAAAATATGTTGTCAAGCAATGATACGACAAGAAACTCAAGGTAACTGAGGGAAATCAAAGGAGAAAAATACTCCAAACCGTGAAAAAAATATTCAATCCCCAGTATGGTCGCCAATTCTATTACGATGAAAATCAACTCTAATCTCAAGTATCCTATATAAAAAAACATGCTAAAAAGACAAGATAAGGAGCCTACCTCATCCAGATGTTTGATGAATTCCATCGTTGAGCACTTGACTCAAAGATATACACTTGCAACTTGTCCTCAACAACAAATATATGCAAGAATATGGTGATCATATATAAATTTAGCACATAAAATAGCATAATACATCAATATTTATAAAAAATATGCCCATGGAATAATAATTCAAATATTTTCAAGACATTAATTGGACTAGAAAAGAGTATTTATATTAGATTTTAATCAATATAAGTGTCTAAATGATAAAATTTTGTGTTGGTACGTTCGAAACTAAGATACTAAGTCACTTCTAGTTGGGCCTCCACCACTTCAATCCTCCACCAAAGTAAATCTCATATAAGAGAGACAATGAGGTTCTCCATCAAATAGGGATGAGCTTGGGGGCTGCACAATGTGTTCAAACTTAAAAGGACAAAGGGATGCAAACTAGATATGAAGTGAATAATTTATCCATAGTAACTTTGCTCTCAAATTTGAATTCTTCTCCCCTCTACACATCTTGGATGTGGCCCATTTATAGCCTTCAAATGGAACTGAAGGGCCAAGTCAGAACTTTTCCAGTATATGGAAGTTCAGGGATCATGGATCTTGTGACGTAACATGGAAACCTAACACCATTTTTAATTTTGGGCACACAATGTGATTTACGCAGGATGTAATGGTGCAAACTGTGTATACGCATGTTGTACAGCTATTAGGGTGTGTTAATGTGGGAAAATATGTTTTTTAGCTCTAGGAATTGCAAAAAGGGACTTCAAGTCTGCATAGGGAAATGGAAAAGGCCTTCTGAGCAAGTTGCATGGGGTGAAGAAAATATTTCTATAAAACTAATATGTTTCAACTGTGGAAAAATTGGACACTTTTCCAATAAATGACCCTATCCTAAGAAGGAAGAAAGTGATGATGAAAGAACCTTCAAATATTAGAAGAAAAGAAAAATAATGATAAAATTAAGTTCTGCAAGAAAAAGAAAACATTCTTTACCCAAGAAGACAATAGCTCATAAGAAGAAAATGAAGAGGAGGATCCAAAGATTTTATTTATGGGAATAAAAAATCAAGATTATAATCATTTAGAATATTAAGAAGAGGTGAACTTTGAATAATAATTCCTTTGTGTAATTGAAGAATTAACAAAAACTAAAAAACAAAATAGGTTACTAAGGGAAGAACTTCTAGAGATTAAAGAAGCTATTAAATCAAGAGAGAAGGAAGTTTCCAAAACCATCAGTGAGTCAAAAAAATTGATTTTTAAGTTAAAATCTCAACTCCAAGAAACCACAAGAAAAGAAAAAATATTGAATAAAAAACTCAGTGAAAAACAAAAAATGTGTAATATATTGGAGGATGAAATAGTTCAACTAAAAGAGAAACTAGAAAAAGAAGATATTTAGTCTAAATTTGAAAAAAACTCAAAAATATTGAATAACATTCTTGTAAGTTAGAGATCATCAAATGATACAACAAGACTAGGATATGATCCCTCTACAGAACAAGAAAATGACAAAATCAGCTATGCATATGTTAAGAAACACAAATAAAAAAGAAAAGAAAACAAGAACAATACCACTTGAAACTATCCCAAATAAACAGAAATTTGCACCTTCTACTAATGAAAAAGATAAAGAGAAGAATAAAATCATCAGAAGGAATCCCTCTAATAGAAATCAATATATCTTCCTTGGTTATTTCTATTCCTACAAAAATTTTGGACATAAAGAAATACATTGTAAAGCTTATAGAGAGTACAATCCAAGAAATGTTCAAAGATATGGAAATAATAAGGATAATGCAACAAGAAGAAACTATAACTCCTTCTCTCCCTTAACACACTACAATGTGGAATATTACAAATGCAACAACTATGGTCATAAAGCTAGTGAATGTAGATTGCCCAAATATGATAAAAGGATAAATATTCCCAATAATAAAAAAGTATGGAAGAAAAATAAAATAGAGTGCAATGTAGCCTTGTATGCGAGAAATAAAGGATGGAAATGGTATATAGACAATGGATGTTCCAAACACATGACTGTATATCAAAGAAAATTTCTCAAGTTAAACAAGAAAGGAAAAGGAAAAGTAACTTTCTGAGATAATATGTTAGCCAAAATATTGGGAAAAGGCACTGTCGATTTAGGAAATAATAAAACCAAAGAAGAATATGTACTTCCGGTATAAAATCTCAAACCTAATATCCTAAGTGTAATTCAAAAATGTGATCAACGTCACATACTTACTTTTGATTCTTA
This sequence comes from Picea sitchensis, assembly GCA_010110895.2. Classification (NCBI taxonomy): domain Eukaryota; kingdom Viridiplantae; phylum Streptophyta; class Pinopsida; order Pinales; family Pinaceae; genus Picea; species Picea sitchensis. Next base: position 78,219 of record SNQJ01S0028801.1, read on the forward strand.
GAAATGTGAGATTAGAAAAAATGACACTGGAAAGCTAGTAGCAGTTGCACCAAGAACATCTAGAAATGTATACATACTTAATATAGATGAAGGAAAAAAATGTTGTTTAAGCCAAGTAGATGAAATCTGACTATGGCATAGAAGTTTGGGACATTTGATCTTTAAAAACTTGATCAAAGATAACGAGAAAGAGGTAGATAGGGATCTACCAAAAGTTATTAAGCCTTCATATTCTATTTGTAAACATTTTCAAATAGGAAAGCAAACAGGAGTTAGGTTCAAAACAAAAGAACATTCCACAACAAAACCATTGGATCTTATTCACACAAATATATGTGAACCTACACAGATCTATGTGAATGAACAATATTTTATGTTGATTGTTTATGATTACACAATATTGACCTGGGTATACTTTCTAAAAGAAAATTCAGAAGCCTTTGAGAAGTTCAAAACATACAAATCCCTTGCAGAGAATGAAACAGATCTCAAATTAAATGTCTGAGATCAAACAATGGAGGAGAATTCACCTCTAAACAGTTCATTCAATTCTTTAAAAATCATGGTATCAAAAGACAGTGTCCATCTCCTAGGACTCCTCAATAGAATGGTGTGGTAAAAAGGAAAAAATAAAAGTTTGGGAAGTTGCAAGAACCATGTTAAACGAAGCCAAGATTCCAAACAAATTATGGAGAGATGCAATATACACATCAATACACATAATAGAGCTCAGTTGAGACCCAACCATGAAAAAACCCCTTATGAACTATGGTTTGGCAGACCAACATCTGTAAAATACTTTAGAATTTTTGGAAGTAAATGTTACATTAAGAATGATGAAGATAATTTAGGAAATCTTGACCCAAGATTTGATGAAGGAATATTTTTAGGGTATTCATCTAATAAGAAAGAATACATATTTTATAATCTTAGACTACTAAATATAGTGGAAAGTTCCATTTTAAATATAGATGATCTAAAAATGAGCATATCCCAAGACATTGATAAAAAATCTCAACAAAAATATGATGTTGGCATAGGGGACGACCCATGGTTCAATGCTACAACAATGCACCAACAAAACCCTAACTATCATCCCTTTCGAAAACACCTGCGAAGGAGATGAAGTCTCACCCAAGGTAGAGGCAAGGGTGGTTGTAGGACTAAGATGTCTGCAACCTTAGGTGGGACACAGATTTGTGATTCTAACATTTAACAAATAACTTAGCAGTAAACATTCATCAACATTCAGTTTTTGGAAACAACACAGACAAACCCTAATTACAGAGCATCGCAGTATCCAACCAGATCTAGCATCTAACAACACTTGTCTTGACTAAATAGATCAGGTCTTAACAAATTCATCACTAATAATATGTATATCAGTCAAATCTAACATCCATCCATGTTATTAAGCACTAAGCATTGAAAGATCATTCATATATATTAAAGCACTAAGCACATTAATATATAATCACATCAACACATTTCACAAAGCAGAGAAAACAAGATTATACGTGGTTCACCCCCCCCTAGGGATACATCCACCAACTCTTATTCTCTTCTATTATATTCAGTTAATGAGTTTACATGCACAGAGCCTCAAAAAACCTACTCCGCATAGGACATGAGATCTACACGCACCTCGCCAGATCCTCCTTCCCTGAGCTAGGTTACAACACTAAGCCTTCTACAATTACTTGCACTCACCTCTGCAAGCTTCACACAATATGCACAAAGCACTTAAAATCCTTCGATCACATAGATCGATCACTAGCACTTATCACATTAGCCTAACATCACATAGATGTCCCTCCTTACATTTCCTACACATCTATTTGTACTTTACAAAATAGGCCTAAACATGGGTAAACCCATGGGCCAACATCCCATACCCATTACATAATCCTAAACCCCCAAAAGGGCCCAAAAAGGCACCGAGATCCCTCGATATCTTCTTCGCCTTACACTCCTCCTTCGATAGGCTGTCGAAGTCCCAAAATAGGTCTAACTTGACCAAGGATGTCCCAAAACTTGGTCAAGGGCCAAGAGGCCCCCAACACTCATATATCACTCCTCCCGAGTCACTCTGATCTGGGTAGTTCTTCTTTGAAAGCCTCAAGCTTGGATTGATTTTCTTCAACTTGTTGTTGTGCCATGACCTCCTGTTCAACAAACTCTTGGATGATTTCCTCATTCATGGGTCCTTCTAGGCATTGTTCTATTGAAAAAACAACTTGCTTCAGTTCTGCTCCTAAACGTTCGATATCTGTGAATAGTTGGTAAGCCTCATCCTGTATAGATTGGATTCTTTGAGTCACTTACATGACTTTGATTTTAACAGTGTGAACCTGTGGCTGGGTAGTGCCTTGCTCCTGGTATCATTTCATTTTTTCCACAACTAACAGGGGCTTCAACTGTGCCTGTATTGTCTCTACTTGCTTCTTCACCTCCTAGAGTTGTAACTCCAGTTCCTTTAGTTTTGCATTCTCGGTGACTTTCTCATAAGTCTGGGCAGTGCAGTCACTAAGTTGCTTGCATTCCATGGAAAAAGTTTTCATTCTCTTGACTGTGCTCCGCGAAGTCGCTTCTCTTTGATCTCTGACATCTTGCAGAGTGTTGGGCACTATGCGGAGCTCTAAATCTGCTATTCTTTGTTGTGGCTGCTGGATGGCTTCTGTGAGCTGCTCTATTTGATGCTCAACCCAGTCTTCTGCCTATGGCTCTAAGCCTGTCATAAGGAGAAGTTCTTTGTTGACTGCTTCTTTTACCTTGAGTTTTCTTGCAAGCAACTGTTCCTTTTCTTGCTGCATTTTTACTTTCTCCTTGTCAAACTTTGTCTAGAGACCAATATTGTCCTACTCTGCAACTCGACGTTTTTCTACAAGTACTCCTTGTACTTGCTTCAAAGCCTAGGTGGATTGTTACATTTCCTCTTGTACTCATCATAGGTGAGCTTCAGTTACATCTACTAGGTGACAGAGTTGGGATGGCCCATCTACCAAATCTTGTTCTCCCGATGGCAGGGGCACAGTGGAGAATGCCTGACTGGACTGAAGAGCTTGTTGTACCCCTCAGAGCTCGACCTCAATTATACCATACATTTCCTCCTGTTTCACTCCTTGTTTCTCCATGATTTCTAGTGAAGCATTGTTTAGAGCTGCTATGATGAAGTCAAAGTCATCAAGAGTAAGTGTAGTCTACATCTTGGTCATGGTGGCTATTGATTTCTTCTGGGAAGAAGGTTTTGGGGGAGAAACCTTCCTCTTCTTCAAGAGGTTAGCCTCATCTCTGGGCAGTGTTACTTCGCCTTTATTTTTTTCAGCTTCTCTGTCCTTCATCTCTTCTACATCACCATCACCTCTTCGCTCAGGTGATGTGGAAGCAGTCTTCCCTGAGGTGCTTCTTAAATCTTGGACCTCTTCAATCTTCTATGTTCTCCTGGTTCCAGGTGTGTCCTGTTCTTTGTGAGTAGTCTCCAGGCTGTCTAGTTCAGGATCATACATCTCTACAGGGTCATCAAGGATAAGGAGGTCTACAGACCAGTTCTTAGTGATCTCCTCCATGTCCTCTTCTATAATTTTATAGTACGATTGAAGTTGTTCCTTGTGTTCATCACCTTCTGCTATAATGTAAATAAAATTCAGAGCTGCACTAAACTTCATCAGGCATCAAAATCTCTATAAGGTGTTTGGAGTCATGAGAGGCTCATATTCGATGGATCTCTTCAATTGAAAATAGTACATATGAAAAACATCGTTCAACTTCCATTGTTTGTTCATATCACTTGAGTACCAAAGTGTAGCAAACTTCACGACAAGCAACTCAAATGGCTTGATGTTTGGGATGGTCGCACCTTTCGGCATCTCCCAGGAAACAAAGTGTTGGCATGTTTACAAGAAGATCATGCTTTTCATTGATGTCAAGAACAACAACAAGGATGTCATGTCTACAGGCAAGAACAACAACAATGATAGCATGCTTACAGTTATTGATGGCAAGAACAACAATGATGAAGGTATGGTTACATGAAAGAATAGTAGCGATGTTGGAAGGTTTACAGTTGGGAGACAACAATGGAAAATAGGCAGGCAAGGAAGATCAGCAGTGATGATGGTATGGAAATATCAAAAGATAGTGGACTTAATATCCATTTCGGAGTTTCAGATACTGGGAGTTGGAGGAGTCAAGAGTCGAGACTCTTCATCATAGGAGTGCTGAAGTTGCAAAATGAAAAACGCCAAAATACCAAAACAAGAACATCAAACCACGACTTAATCTCCATTTCAGAGTTTCAGATACCGGGAGTTGGAGGAGTCAAGAGTTGAGACTCTTCATCACAGGAGTCCCAAAGTTGTGAAATGCGAAACGTTGAAATCTTGAAACAGGCACATCAACAAAGACTCCATTTCAGAGTTTTGGAGATTGTGACATGGAGTTTCGGAGTTTTGGGGATCGAGACATAGAGCGTTAAGACATCTCACCACAGGAATGATGAAATGTGAAAAACACCTTTTGGTACAGGTTTTGAATAACGGGAGTTGGAGTGTCAAAACACTTCACCACGGGAATACCAAAATGTCGGAATGTCGAAATGCAAAAAACACCTTTTGGTGCATTTTTAGGATAACAGGAGTTGGAAGTGTCGAAACACTTCACCACAGGAATGCCGAAATGTGAAAAACACCTTTTGGTGCAAGTTTCGGATACCGGGAGTTGGAAGTGTCGAAACACTTCACCACAGGAATGCCGAAATGTAGGAATGCTGAAATGCGAAATCGCCAAAGAACTTTATGGATAAATTCTTGGTCACAATTATGGGCATGTGAAGGAAGGAGCTTGCAAGTTGCAAGGATCCATTTAATGATCGAGATTTGGAAGAGTCAGAGTGACTCGCAACAAATTTACGAAACGCAAAATTGTGAAATGCAGTTTTGAATAAGGCTGTGGTCACAACCAGTGGTCACATCTATAGAAGATAGAGGAAGGAGTTAGTGCAACCAAGCATCATTTTAGAGATCGTGACTTGGAGAGTTGAGATGCCTCACAACAGAAATTCATGACATGTGAAATGCCGAAATGCTGAAATGTGAAAACACCTTTTGGTGTAGGTTGTGGTCACCACTTGAGGCCACATGTGAAAGGAAAGGTGAAAGGTTCCAAACGAACAAGGCTCAATAGGTTCACAGTGTAATTGCTAGAAATGACTAATGGTTTCTATCATAGGAATCAAAGAGACTTTAGGGTGACCGCTAGAGAATATGAAGAGTCTCAAGGCATCTACCAGTGGAATGAAGACTGTTGATAGAGGCGATTGACAGATGGAATATTGTTGAAGTCAGTAATTGCAACAGAGAGGTTGAGCTCGACTATGATAGAGAAGACGAAGAGTCTTGACTACTAGATAGGCTAAGGAATATTAGCATAACACCTAGTGATGATGAACGCATGGGTATAACCGCCAGAAAATCTGAGGAATTGCCATGATGATCAGGAAGAGGACTTGACACAAGGAGAACATGCATAATAGAGAGAGGGTGTTGATTCTCGAGGGGGTGAAGTGGTGGCAATGAGGAGTGGTGTGAACATCCCGATGTGAAAAACAATGGCAGTGTGTAGAGTAGGTAGAAGGATTGCACATATAGGATGCACAAGGTGCACAGAGACTATAAGAATGCATAACAAAGAAGAGATGGTGTTGTTATTGAAATTGATTCAGGTGGGTATAAGGAGGCACTGTGCAACAACTGAAATACGTAAAAGAGGAATGGTGCATAGAAGGGACATAGTGCACAGAGCATAAAAGGAAGAAGAACATAAAGCATAAGGAAGGTGTGTAGGAAGACACTGATGCAGGTAGAGGAGAGCAGTGTAGCAGAATAGAGATGAGACCGGTAAGCCATTGATAAATATTGTATCACTGTGATAAAATTATATATATAGCAAACTTTATATTTCAGGGTGGTAGGGAGGATTGTTGTCCTTAGAGGTTCAAGTTGGTGCTTGAACACAAAGAGTTGTAGCTTCTATCTGGTTGCAGCCAGAGAAACCAGGGTGGCAGGGTGGTGCAAGGGAGAACCGTTGTTCTCTGTTATACAGGTTGGTTCCTATGTGATTGGAAGTTAGTTCTTTGATCCATTTGGTGCTAGAACACTAAGGGATTTGTTGCTTCCTTCTAGTGGGTGCTAGAGAAACCAGGGAGTTAGTGCTTCCTTCTAGTGGGTGCTAGAGAAACCAGGGAGTTGGTGCTTCCTTCTAATGGGTGATAGAGAAACCAGGGAGTTGGTGCTTCCTTCTAGTAGGTGCCAGAGACAACAGAGAGTTGGTGCTCTCAGCAAGTTGTAGCTTGAAAAACAGAGGTTGTAGCCTCACAATGAGTTGGTTCTCATAAGTATGATAATGTACAGAATGTAAAGATTACTTATCATATAAAGGAGAGGTTTTTACGCTTTATGAGTTTCCTCGAGAAATATTTATCTCTGTGTATCTCATATGTGTGAATGATGTTGAAGTTTCTATTTCTTACTTCCCTGCATTACTGTGATTGTCATTGAGTGCTTTGTAAAGAGTTTAAAATAAGAATAATTGTTTAAGCACGATAACAACTGATTCACACCCCCCCTCTCAGTTGTCCAACAATTGGTATCAGAGCCGACCCCTTTTATCTAAGGGTAGTTCCTAGAGCTTAAACATGTCAATCCATGAAGGAAATTCAACCAATAAGGCCCCTCTATTGAATGGAACAAAATTTTCCTTATGGAAAGTTAGAATGAGAACCTACATAATGGCTTTAGGTGCAGATGTCTGGGATGTGGTAGATATTGGTTATGTAAAGCCAGTTGTACTAGCTAATAAGGATGACAAGCTAGAATTTAGCTTCAATTCTAAGGCTATGAATATTATCTTGAGTGGGCTTGCAGAAGTAGAAATCATAAAAGTTATGCACCTAGGAATTGCCAAAGAAATGTGGGACAAACGCATTATTAGTTATGAAGGTAATGAGAAGGTAAAGGATGCCAAGCTTCAAACCTACAGAGTATAGTTTGAATAGTTGAATATGAAAGAAGATGAAACTGTTGGAAAATACTTTCTGAGAGTTGAAGAACTGGTAAATGCAATGAAATCACTTGGTGAAAAAATTGAGGAACCTTCTTTAGTTCATAAAATTTTGATATCTCTACCAAATAGGTTCAACTTGAAGGTCTCTTCTATAGAAGAACTTAATGATATAAAAACCTTGGAGTTTGATCAACTTCTAGGAACATTGACTACATATGAAATGAGAATAGTTATAGATAAACCCACCTCTAGAGAAGCATCATTTAAGGCAGACAAGAATGAGGATTCTAAGCCTGATGAAATTGAAGGAAAATTTGTGAAGAGACTGAAGAAGGGATCAGGAAAATACAAAGGTAAACTGCCTTTCAAATGTTTCAACTGTGGTAAGATAGGTCATTTTGCAAACAAATGTCCTCACAAAATAAAGGATCAAACATGTGATGATGAGGAGAAGCACAAACACATAAATTTCTTTAAAGAGAATAATTTTAACAAGAAAAGTCTTTGTGTAAACAATGATGATGATCCTTCAGATGATGAAGACAATGAATCCTCTATTGAAGATAAACTAAATGATTTTATTCTTATGGATATGGGATATTTTGATGATGAACACACAGGAGGTGAAATGGATGATGAAGAAGCTGTGGTGGATATGGAAGGTGAATTAATCAGTGCTTTGGAAGAAATTGAAAAACTCATAATTAAGAATAGAAAGAAAAAACAATTGTTGATACAGTTTGAGAAAGACAGTAAACAGCCTGATGAAGACTTTTCCCTAATAAAAGTGGAATTAGAAGAGGAAAATAAAATCGAATACATTCTGGAACAAAAGTTATCAGAAAAAAAGGCAAGATGTGAATCTCGAAAAAGTAGTGAAAACCAGGAAAGAGTTGGAGAAGTTTCAAGCCTTGTATCATCATAATTTGTCAAGTATCAAAGCATCGGAAGAATTGGCCACCATTCTAAATCAAAAAAGAAAACCAAATCTGAAAACAGGTCTGAGTTATGAAGAGGGATCAAGTAGTGATCAACCAGGCAATAAAGAACCCATCAAGTTTGTCAAATATACCATCTATGACAACAAGAAACCTACAGAAACAAAAAAAGATAATCATCTGCCTAGGAGGAGTAATGAAAGAGGTACCATAACTGAAGCTATGGATCAGAGAAACAATGTACTCTCTGTTCAAAGAAATCATCAACATAGAAGAAATCAACCTTCTCAAAGAACACAACTATTTTCCAGGTACCAACGTTTTTTCTATGGATATTGTTTCTTTTGTTCTAACTTTGGTCATAAAGCTGTAAATTGTTCTTTAAAATTAAATTATGAGCAATCAAGACATTCAAGGTATAGATATCTTCTAGAACAAAGAATGAGACAACCAAGTAACAAACCACCACAGACTGCAAATCACTTGATGGATGGGAAAAGGACACAGGTTAAGCATAACAATCGTTATGATCCTTTATTCGATGAACCAAAATGTTACATCTATCATAACTATGGACATAAATCTGTTGACTGTCGCTTAAGGAACTATGAACCATATTTGAATTCCCCTACTGAAAATGTCAAGGTTTGGAAGAAGAAAGAAAGTGACAAGTGTGGATTAGTGTTTTCAGCTCAAAGACAAACAAACCCTTGGTATATAGACAATGGATGCTCCAAACATATGATGGGAGACAAAGATAAGTTTCTATCTCTAAGTGAAAGCAAATCAGGAAATGTAACCTTTGGAAATGATGCTCTAGGTAAAATAAAGGGTAAAAGGATGGTGAGTTTAAGTAATGGAAAAGGAAAATCCCAAGATGTTATACTTGTAGATGGGTTGAAACATAATCTGCTCAGTGTAAGTCAAATGTGTGACAGAGGATGTGAAGTGTTGTTCACATCCAAGGACTGCAAGATAAAGTCTATAAACTCAAGAAAAGTGGTGGCCAAAGGCATAAGGACATAAAATAATGTATATGTGTTGAAAGAAGATAGAGAAGAGTGTCATCTAATCAAACACGATGAAATTTTGTTATGGCATAGGAGACTTGGACATCTAAACTTTGACCACTTAATCAAGATAAAAAATCTTGAGGCAGTAAAATATCTTCCAAGAATATCAAAGCCCCAAGATTCTATGTGTAAACCCTGCCAAGTAGGAAAGCTAACCAAGACACAGTTTAAGTCCAACAGCTCTACTTCAACAGATAAACCACTCCAACTATTTCATATGGATTTATGTGGACCATCAAGACAGTAAGGCATAGGGAAAGAAAACTACTTCATGTTGATTATTGATGATTACTCCAGAATTACTTATGTTGCCTTTCTCAAGGAAAAATATGAAGCATTTGAGAAGTTTAAAATATTTGAGGCTTTAACTGAGAATAAAATGGACAAGAGGTTAAAGGCAGTAAGATCAGACAAAGGAGGAGAATTTATGTCAAGTTATTTCAAGGAATTCCGCGATAAGCATGGGATCAAGAGAGAATACACAATCCCAAGAACTCCACAACAAAATGGAGTAGTTGAGAGGAAAAACAAAACATTGTAGCAAATGGCCAGGTCAATGATGAATGAGAAGAACATTGGTCAAAACTACTGGGTGGAAGCAATACACACAGTAGTCCATGTTATTAACAAAGCCCACCTCAGACTACAAAGTGACAAGACACCTTATGAACTGTGGTATGGGAGACCTGCCTCAATCAAACACTTCAATGTCTTTGCGAGTAAATGTTACATAAAGAATAATGATGAGAACCTTGGAAAATATGATGATAGGGATGATGAAGGTATCTTCTTAGGGTATTCTACAAATAGTAAAGGATACATATGCTATAAGAAGAGGCTACATAAAATGGTTGACTGTATTGACATAAAAATTGATGAAGGAATCCCAGCAAGAGAGGTGTACAATAATTAGTCTTCTACAGAGGACACAGCTAAAGATGAAGATGAACATGTCCAAGAATTAGAAAATTAAGACTCTGAATCAGATGAAGACACAGATACTCAGACATACTCAAATTAGCAGACAACTTCAAATTCCTCCTCCAGAATCACTCAAAAGAATCATCCTGCAAGTCAAATAATTGGTGAAAAAGACAAAGGTGTACAAACCAGGAGAAAGATAATCAAAAACACCGAACAATCACATATAGCTTTCACATCCATACTGGAACCCAAGAATTTTAATGAAGCTATAAAATATGATTATTGGGTTAAAGAAATGAATGATGAACTTGATTAGATTGAGAAAAACAATACATGGGAGATGGTTCATAGACATGAAGGTAAAAATATCATTGGTTCCAAATGGATGTTTAAGAATAAGTTGAATGAGTAGGGACAAGTTGTCAGGAACAAAGCAAGATTGGTCTGTAAAGACTATGCTCAAATAGAAGGACTGGATTTTGATGAAACATTTGCACCCATAGAAATATTAGAAGCTATCAGAATATTTCTTGCCTATGCTTGTCTTAAAATTTTTAAAGTCTATCAAATGGATGTCAAGTTAGCTTTTCTAAATGGAGATTTAAATGAAGAAGTCTATATGGAACAACCAGAGGGTTTCAAACTGTCTGATAACTCTAACTTAGTATGCAAGATGAAGAAATATTTATATGGGTTAAAACAAGCCCCTCATGCCAGGTATCATAGACTGGATATGTATCTCAAAGACAAAGGGTTCAAGAGAGGAACAGTTGATAACAATCTATATATCAAAACAAAGGATAATGATTTTCTCATCGTGTCGGTCTATGTAAATGACATCATCTTTAGATGTAATAAGGATTCATTGGTACAATGGTTTGCTTCTACCATGGAGTCTAAGTTTGAAATGTCTATGATAGGTGAACTGTCATTTTTTCTTGGTCTGCAAATTACTCAGAGGTCTGAAGGGATGTTCATTTCTCAAGAAAAATATCTAAGATAAATGTTGAAAAGGTTTCAAATGGAATATTCTAAACCTATGGGCACACCTATGGTTACTTGATGAAAATTAAGTAAGGATGATGACTCACCTGATGTTGATAAAAGTTCATATAGGTCAATGATAGAAAGCTTGTTGTACATCACAACATCTCGCCCAGACATAATGCATGCTGTTGGAATGGTAGGAAGATATCAGTCTGCACCAAAACAAAGTCATTTTCTAGTTGTCAAAAGGATATTCAGATATTTGAAAGAAACAATGAACTATGGCCTATGGTATCCTAAGAATCATAATTTTCAATTATCAGTCTACTCAGATGTTGATTGGGCTACTGCATGGATGAAAGGAAAAGCACAAGTGGAGGTGCATTCTTCTTAGGAGATTCTCTAGTAGCATGGTTGAGTAAAAAGCAAGGTTCCATTTCTTTATCAACTACAGATTCAGAGTGCATTGCTGTTGCTACCTGTTTCACTCAAGTATTATGGATGATTCAGACACTTGCATACTTGGAGGTAAAATATGCTGCACCAATCCCAATTCATTTTGACAACACTAGTGCCATCAGTGTGTCCAAGAATCCTATATTCCACTCCAAGACCAAGCATATTCCCATAAAATACCATTTTCTAAGAGAGTAGGTCACCAATCAGATTGTTCATGTCCATTACATTCCAACCACAGAACAAATTGTAGACATCTTTACTAAACCCCTAGCCAATACACCATTTGAATATATCCGACAGAAGTTGGGTGTCATCGCGTCTCACACCTAAGAGAGTCCATCCTATGAGGGGGAGTTTGTATTGATTGAATATCTAATACCTCTGAAAAATACTACAACCGCTTAGGGGGAGCATGTTTTCTTCGACATTGATGTCAAAAGGGGAGAAAAGGAGTGGTCCAGACTGGATGCTACAGTTGGAGGTCCAAACAGGTTAGCACAACCATTCAAGGTTGCCATCAATGCCAAAGGGGGAGATTGTTGGCATGTTTACAAGAAGAGAATGCTTGTCATTGATGGAAAGAACAACAACAATGATGGAATGTATACATGCAAGAACAAAAGCAATGATAGCATGCTTACAGTTATTGATGGAAACAACAACAACGATGAAGGTATGGTTATAGGAAAGAATAGTAGCGACGTTGGCAGGTTTACAGTTGGGAGACAACAATGAAAAACAAGCAGTTAAGGAATATCGGTAGCGATGATGGCATGGAAAGATCAGAAGCTAGTAGACTTAATCTCCATTTCGGAGTTTTGGATACCGGGAGTTGGAGGACTCAAGTGTTGAGACTCTTCATCATAGGAGTCCTGAAGTTGTGAAATGCGAAATGAAAAAATTCTGAAACAGGCACATCAAAACATGAATTAATCTCCATTTCAGAGTTTCAGATACTGGGAGTTGGAGGAGTCAAGAATCGAGACTCTTCATCACAAGAGTCCTGAAGTTGTGAAATGTGAAACACCGAAATCCTGAAATAGGCACATCAACAAAGACTCCATTTAAGAGTTTTGAGGATCGCAACATGGAGTTTTGGGGATCATGACATGGAGCATCAAGATATCTCACCACAGGAATGCCAAAATGTGAAGAACATCTTTTGGTGTAGGTTTTTGATACTGAGAGTTGGAGTGTCGAAACACTTCACCACAAGAATACCAAAATGTCGGAATGCCGAAATGCGAAAAACACCTTTTGGTGAAGGTTTCAGATACAGGGAGTTGGAAGTGTCGAAACACTTCACCACAAGAATGTCGAAATGCCAGAATGCCGAAATGCAAAAAACACCTTTTGGTGCAGGTTTCAAATATCGAGGGTTGGAAGTGTCAAAACACTTCACCACAGGAATGCTAAAATGCAAGAATGCCAAAATGCAAAATTGCCAAAGAAATTTATGGATAAATTCTTGGTCACAACTGTGGGCATGTGAAGGAAGGATCTTGCAAGTTGAAAGGCTAAATTTCATGATCAAGAGTTGGAAGAGTCAGAGTGACTCGCAACAAATTCGCGAAATGCGAAATTGTGAAATGTAGTTTTGAATAAGGCTATGGTCACAACTAGTGGTCACATCTGCGGAAGATGGAGGAAGGGGCTAGTGAAACCAAGGTCCATTTCAGAGATCGTGACTTGGAGATTCGAGATGCCTCGCAACAGTAATTCACAACATGTGACATGACAAAATGTCGAAATGTGAAAACACCTTTTGGTGTAGGCTGTGGTCACCACTTGAGGCCACATGTGAAAGGAAAGGTGAAAGGTGCCAAAGGCACAACACTCAATAGGTTCTCAGTGTAACTCTAGAAATGACTGATGGTTTCTATCAGAGGACTCGAAGATACTTCAGGGTGATCACCAGAGAAGATGAAGAGTCTCAAGGCATCTTCCAGTGGAATGAAGACTCTTGATAGAGGCGATTGATAGATGGAAGAACATTGAAGCCTGTAACTGCAACAGAGAGGATGAACTCGACTATGATAGAGAAGACGAAGATTCTCGACTACTAGACAAGCTAAGAAATCTCAGCATAACACCCAGTGATGATGAACACATGGGTATAACCACTAGAAAAGTTGAGAAATTTCCATGATGATCAGGAAGAGGACTCGACACGAGGAGAACATGCAGAACAAAGAGAGGGTGTTGATGCTCGAGTGGGTGAAGAGTTGGAAATGTTGAGTGGAGTGAACATCCCTATGTGAAAAACAATGCTGGTGTGTAGAACACGTAGAAGGATTGCACATATAGGATGCACAAGGTGCATAGAGACTATAAGAATGCATAACAAAGAAGAGATGGTGTTATTGTTGAGAGTGATTCAGGCATGTAGAAGGAGGAAGTGTGCAATAGCTAAAATACACAAAAGAGGAATGGTGCATATAAGGGACATGGTGCATAGAGCATAAAAGGCATAAGAACATAAATCATAAGGAAGGTGTGCAGGAAGACACTGATGCAGGTAGAGAAGAGCAGTGTAGCAAAACAATGATGAGACTGATAAGCCATTGATAAGTATTGTATCACTGTGATAAATTTATATATATATATATAACTTTATATTTCAGGGTGGTAGGGAGGTGCTAAGGAGGACTATTCTCCTCAGAGGTTCAAGTGGGTGCTTGAACACAGGGATTTGTAACTTCCATCTGGTTGTAGCCAGAGAAACCAAGGTGGCAGGGTGGTGCAAGGGAGAACTATTGTTCTCTGTTATACAGGTTGGTGCCTGTGTGACTGGAAGTTGGTGCTTCCATCCAGTTGGTGCTGGAACACTTAAGGAGTTGTTGCTTCCTTCTAGTGGGTGCTAGAGAAACCAGGGAGTTGGTGCTTCCTTCTAGTGGGTGCTAGAGAAACCAGGGAGTTGGTGCTTCCTTCGAGTGGGTGCTAGAGAAACCAAGAGTTGGTGCTTCCTTCTAGTAGGTTTTAGAGAAAATAAAGAGTTGGTGCTCTCAACAAGTTGCAGCCTCACAATGAGTTGGTGCTCATAAGTATGATAATGTACATAATGTAAATATTACTTATCATATAAAGAAGAAGAGGTTTTTACCCTTTATGGGTTTCCTCAGGAAATATTTGTATCTGTGTATCTCATATGTGTGAATGATGTTGAATGTTCTATTGCTTACTTCCCTACATTATTGTGATTGTCATTGAGTGCTCTGTAAAGAGTTTAAAATAAGCATAATTGTTTAAGCACGGTAACAACTTATTCACCCCCCCCTTCCCCTCTTAGTTTTCCAACACAAAGGCGATAACGATCGGGAGCTAGTTGAAATGGAACTTATAGCCCTGATCCTGGGCTTCGCGGCAGTCTAGTTCAAGATGATTGACTAGGTACTTCATCCAGTTCATCTGTAAGACTTATACACACTTCCCCACGATGTCAATGACAAAGCCCGTGACCTATGTGGGTCGGTTCTTGCATACCATATTTTCATCGATTAACTAACATGCTAGGTGCACTACGCCATTTTGGAAGGAGGCTACCTTGTAGCCTCACATCCCCTTCTCGACATCGTTGTATGTGTCCTTAATATTCTGTGCTAGCGCACGATCTATGGCCTTTCTTGGGTAGAACTCCTGTGGGTTAGGTCCTTTCATGCTCACCCCTATGATCCTATGGATCAATGTTGTATCGACTGTAATATGATGGTATATCCATAAATAGACTCCATGGTAACACGACAGTAGCAACTTGACACAGGCATTGAATTCCTGGTGTCTTCTGAAGTGTGGGATTTTCATGACATTTAACAAAATACTTAAGGCTTTGACAGTCTGTCTTAATTTGGAACCGTTTCCCCAATAGATAAGGATTCCACAGATCCATGACAGGCAGAATAACCAACATTTCCTTTTCATTGATGGATTTGCCCAGATTTATTTCAGATAGTTGCTTGCTGGTAAAGGCCAAAGGTTGACCCTCTTGCATAAGTACAACACCAATTCCTTTGCTTGAGGCATCACATTCCAACACAAAGGTATTTGTGAAATTGGGAAGGGCGAGGACTGGGGTGGTGCACATGGCCATCTTCAAGGTTTGAAAAGATTGATAAGCAGTTGGAGTCCAAGTGAAAGAGTTCTTTTTTAGGAGAGCAGTGATAGGTGTTGCAATCTTCCCATAGTTCTTAAAAAACTTGCGATAATACCCTGTTAAGCCTAGAAATCCATGAAATCTCTTAAGAGTATTTAGGTGAGGCTAGTCTTGCATAGCTTCAATCTTTTTAAGATCCACCCTGACGCCATCTTTGCCAACTAGATGACCCAAGTATTCTACTTTTGAGGCACCAAAAGCACATTTAGACTGTTTCAGGAAAAGCTGGTGTTGAGAGAGTATATGGAGAACTCGGTCCACATGAGAAAGATGGTCTGTCTAGGTTTTTCTATAGATGAGGATATCATCAAAGAAAACTAAGACAAAATGGCGGAGAAAAGGATGAAAGACATGATTCATGAGGCTTTGGAAGGTGGAGGGGGCATTACACAAGCCAAAGGGCATGAACAAAAACTCATAGTGGCCCTCATGATTTCTAAAGGTAGTCTTGGGGATATCTTCCTCTTTCATAGTTATCTGGTGGTAGCCCATACGAAGATCCGGTTTAGTGAATAATTGGGCGCCACTCGATTCATCCAGGAGGTCATCAATGAAAGGAATGGGGAATTTGTCTTTGATGGTAAGTTTTTTGAGGGCATGGAAGTCAAGACACATTCGCCAAGAACCTTCTTTCTTTAGGACCATGACCATAGGAGACGAATAGGGGCTCATACTAGGGCGAATAACACATGCATTAAGGAGTTCCTGGACCATTTTCTCAATTTCATTTTTTTGGGAAAAGGGGTGACGATACAGACGGATACTGGGAGGAAGGCTTCCTGGTACCAGGGGAATGGAATGATCATGAACACCACGGGAAGTAGGGAGGCCTTGGGGAGTGGAAAAGACCAATTGATATTTAGAAAGGATGGCTTGGAGGTCTTGGGGCACCGAGGGTGTCTCTGTTGCTTGTATGGCATGGAGTTGGGCGATAAAACCAAAGTGATCCTTTTTGAGTATCTTTTCCATGCGATGGGAACTAATGATCTCAGGTGAACTGATGGTGATGCTTTGGATCTTATATTAGTGGCCCTCCTGGTCAGATTGCATGGTTAATTCTTTAAAATCCATGAGAATGGGACCCAAAGTTCTTATCTAGTCTGCACCCAGAACAATGTCGCAACCTCCCATATCGATAGCAAACATATGGGATTTCAGGTGGTAGTCACCAATTTGGAGACACACATTTTCACAATGCCCTCAACATTTCATGGAACCATCATTGGCAATCATGATTTGGAAATTATTGATGGCATGGATGTAGCAATGAGTTTCTTTGGCGATGGATAAAATTATGGGTGATGCCACTATCAACCAAAATGATGACCTTCCGATGCTTTATGTAACCGATTAGCTTAAGGGTTTGGGGAGCGGAGAATCTAGTGAGAGCATTGAGGGAAATGACTAGTTCTACTTCAGGAGGGTCTGAAGGAGGGGTTATGTCAGTGGATTTAGGTGATTCAGAAATAGAGGGAGTTTCTTCATCTTCTTCTGAAATCTCCTTGGAGATGACCATAAAAATATTTTGTTCTTTACACTTGTGGCCCGGGAAATATTTGTCATCACAGTTATAACAAAGGCCTTTGAGTTGGCGTTCAACCATTTCAGCCCGAGTCAATTTTTAGATCTTTAGTGGAGCAGAGGGAGCAATGGGATTTACTGGTTTAGGGCGAGGGATGAAGGAGGGTTTACGGTTTTGAGAAGATACAACCTGTTGTGCTTCTTTAGCTCTTTTGGTATCCTCCACCCAAATCTCAGTCTAATCCATGAGGACATGGGCCTGCATTTCATCCTTGAGGCCGCTGATAAAACACTCTCGGAAAAAGGCATCAGACATGCCCTTTGTTCTAAAATCTAGGTGCTCAAAGGTGGCTATAAAGTCTTCCATTGTTCCTAATGGTTTCAGCTTTGTAAAATGTCCCAAATGGTTGGTGTCAGTGTCAAAGCATTCATAAATCTCTGCCACAAATTGTGTCCAAGCAGTATACCCTTGACGCGAATTTTTTCTCCATTGCCACCATTGCCAACATTCTTGATCTATATGGAGTTTGGCCAAGTCATCTGTAATGTTGTATAAAGAGAAGTATTGTTCCATTTGGGTTACCCAACCAGTGGATTCCAAGTTGTCAAATTTGGTCACATCCACCCATGGAAGGAGTAGGTCACGTTGAAAGTGATGGTTTTGCAAGGTATGGGAATGAGATGAATGGTCACCTTTAGTATGTGGGGGTGAGGAAGAGGAAGGGTTATTTGTAGGGATATGCAGTTTGGTGTGCTGAAAATACTGATTCAAGCTAGGTAGTGAGGTTTTGTTTGATTTCGCCCATTGAGGATTGCATGGTTGTATTGATGGCGGCAACATTGGCACTGAGTTGTTTCACTTCTTGTTCGGTCTCAATGAGACCAGATTGCAAGGTGTTGAAGCGAGCTTCCAAGTATTGTCTATGAGTATGGGCCATGAGGATGGGGGAACTGAAAAAGGGCACACGGGGTAATTTTTTTTTCCGAAAAAATGATATTGATAAATGTGATAAATGAGAAGAGATGAATCCAATGGAATAGGCTTGAAATAATGGTGAAAAAATTTCCAAACTTAACCAGAAATAAATGTGTATTTACTTGGCAACCCAAACACAGTTGCGTGGCAATAGATCTTGTTTGTTTTGATTTGTTTATGTTTTTGTCCCCCTAGGGTTAGATATTCAAGGGTTCTACAAACAAGGGTTTTCCCTATGCTATAGCTCTCTGATATACGTGGGGGGTCCAACAATAGTACTTGGCCCAATATCTCAGGGCACTAAATAAGGAGGATAGACCATACCATTATCCGTACTACCCGACTACCCAAGTATTGGAGAGTATCTTCCTAAGTGTTGGTATCAGTGACACTATAGTAGTCAGGCGGTCGATCAGTTTATCTAAAGAGGGCTTCAGGTAATCTAGGCTGATCCGTACACAGGTGTTGTCTGATGCGCTACCACTCAAAGGGGTACCAACAGGGGTTACAAGGGTGGCCAACAGATGTGCGCTTAAGCACCACTTGTATTTCCTGCGTGTATGAATCCCTCAACCGTGGTTTTATGTGCGTAATGACATATCTTTATGGATTAAAGATGCCGGAATACATCTCTACCGTGAAAAAAAAAATTAACCACACTTTCTGTTGAGGAAAGTGCTCTAATACCACTTGTAATATACCAGATACAAAATGTATGCATAACAGAAATAAAATGCTAGTAATGGAAGAATAACAACAATATAACCAGAACATTCATCACAATAACACTAAAATGATATAAAAATAACAATAGAAATAGCATTTTGAATCTGAAAGCAATGTTCACGGGCCTTTTCAAGGGGGAAACCTCCAATTGAGAAGAGCTCTATTACAATAATATCCAATCTAGGGTTCTCATACCCTCAACTCCTATTTATACTAAAAAGAAGAATCTAGAGGAAGATCCTTCTAGAAGCAAAAGCTTCTATTAGGTCTTCTTTCATATGCCTTATTCTATTTTATTGAAAGGCCTTATTAATATTGACCATTATTACATCCAAATATATTGTTCTACCTATGTACGGGTTAGGACCCTAATAGTATCCAACCAGATATAGCATCTAACAACACTTAGCTTGATGAAATAGATCAGGTCTTAATAGATTCAATACTAAGCATATGTATATCAGTCAGATCTAACATCCATCCATGTTATTAAGCACTAAGCATCGACAGATAATTCATATATATTAAAGAACTAAACACATTAACATATAAGCACATCAAGACATTGCACAAAGCAGAGAAACACAACATATATGTGGTTCACCCCCCTAGGACTATGTCCACCAACTCTTATTCTCTTCTATTATCTTCGGTTAATCAGTTACATGCACAAAGCCTCAAAAACCCTACTCCGCATAGGACAGGAGATCTATGCGTACCTCGCCAGATCCTCCTTCCCCGAGCTAGGTTACAACACTAAGCCTTCTACATTCACTTGCACTCAGATTTGCAAGCTTCACATAGTATGTATAGAGCACTTACAATCCTTTGATCACATAGATCGATCACTAGCACTTAGCACATGTAATGACCCTTTTCTTATTAATATGAATAATTTCATAAATAATCCTAAACATTAGCTAAATTATAATTAATTATTATATAACCTTAATTAATTATACGTTATTAATTAATCATTTTGATTATAATTAGCTGAAGTATGATTAA
>SNQJ01S0028802.1:0-30288 GCA_010110895.2 Picea sitchensis
CATTGACAGATAATCCTAATTATGTTTGCAAGATGAACAAGGCCTTATATGGACTAAAACAAGCACCACGAGATTGGTATTATAGACTGGACAAATTTTTACAAGACAAAGGGTTCAAGAAAGGTACTGTTGACAACAATCTCTACATTAAGCATGAAGGTGATAATTTACTAGTTGTTTTGGTTTATGTAGATGATATTTTTTTTGGTTGTACTAATGAATCATATGTCCAGTGGTTTTCTAACTCTATGCAAAAAGAGTTTGAGATGTCCATGATAGGAGAACTATCATATTTTCTTGGTTTACAAGTAAATGAAAGTTCTGTAGGAATATTTATCTCTCAAGAAAAATATGTGAAAGAGATGTTGAAATTTCAGATGGAGGATTTCTCTCCTATTAGTACACCTATGGTGGTTGGTTGCAAGCTCAGTAAAGATGATATGTCACCTGATGTTGATCAAAGGACATACCGATCAATGATAGACAGTCTTCTGTACATCACAACATCCTGTCCTGATATAATGCAAGCTATTGGAATGGTAGGTCATTATCAGTCAGCTCCTAAACAAAGTCACTTGGTAGCTGTCACAAGGATATTCAAATACTTGAAGGGAACAATGACTTATGGTCTGTGGTATCCCAGAAATCAAAATTTTCAGTTAACTGTTTATTCAGATGTAGATTGGGAAAATTGTGTGAATGAGAGAAAGAGCACCAGTGGAGGTGCCTTCTTCCTGGGTGACTCGTTGGTAGCATGGATTAGTAAGAAGCAGGGATCTATTTCCTTATCAACTATAGAAGAAGAGTACATTGTTACTGCTACTTGATGCAATCATATTTTATGGATGATACAAACTCTTGCATATTTGAAGGTAACCTACATTGATCCCATTCCACTTCACTGTGATAACACCAGTGCCATCACTCTCTCTAAGAATCCTATACTTCATTCAAAATATAAGCACATACCAATAAAATACCATTTTCTCAGAGAACAAGTTACAAACAGAATTGTTCAAGTGAATTATATTCCTTCCATAGAACAGATAGTTAATATCTTTACTAAACCGTTAGCAGTGACCCCTTTTGGATATCTTCGTCAAAACATGGGGGTTATAAATTCTTTGGTCTAATCTGATCACCTGATCAGGGGGAGTACTTATTTGAATATATGTTGTATTTCTAAGTTTCTCATAGTTGAAAGGGGGAGTGTGTACTGCAACATCTCAGGGGGAGCATGTTACTTATTTGAAATTGATGTCAAAGGGGGAGAAAGTGTAATGGTAAGGATGCTATGAGTAGTGTCTTCAAGGTTGCCATCAATGCCAAAGGGGGAGATTGTTGGCATATTTATTATGGGAGGATAGAAGGAAGATTATTTGTTTGTCATTGATGGCAATCTCAGCTCGACGATGACGAACAAGAGAAAGTGGCAAGACCAGCAACACAACGATGATCGCATGGAAAGATCAGAAGCGTAAACTCCAGGAGTCAAGGAAGCAACTCACGACAGAAAATCGAGAAATGCGAAACCACGACTTAATCTCCATTTCAGAGTTTCGGATACTGGGAGTTGGAGGTGTCAAGGACACTCACGAAAAGAATGATGAAATCATGAAATGTGAAAGATCAGAGCATGCCAAAGACTCCATTTCATATTTTTGCAGAACGGGAAATCAAAGATCAAAGGAAATTTAACCTTTGAAGTAGCAAACCTCAAAATCCTAAAATAGACACATCAACAAACCATTTCAGCAAACCACGTCAGTTAAGGACACGTGGCACAATCAAGCAATGACAAGTGTCAAGCTGATTCAACATTTCAGGCACATGTAAGTCATGAATCATAGTGACACATGACAACTATTTGGCAAATGTCAATCCACGTGTGACGTCAGCAAGTTTATGTCACATCGAAACTTTCTATTTCAGGGTTTTACATAGCAAGCAGAAACTCCACCATCACAAAGTATTGAACTCCAATATGCTGAAAGGGACTATTGTGAGTCTCGAAAACTCGAAAGGAAAAACTCCAAAATCCCTTCAACCGTCCATATCAGTGGGTTATGTGAACCCTCCGATCACTTCAAAGATTTTGTGATCATGAATTTTATAATGTTGGAGTCACGATGCTTCGAAGGGAAAAACACTGAAATCTCGTCAGTCGTTCGATTAAGAAAAGAAGGGATCAGATTATGAAGTTTTGTGGACTGTTGATATGGCTCCATTTCAAGGATTGTGACTTGGAGTGTCGATACACTTCTTCAGAGAAATGTTGAAATGCCGAAATGCGAAAAACACCTTTTGGTGTAGGCTGTGGTCACCGTCAGTGGTCATGTGAGAGGGAGGATCTAGCACCAAGCTAAGCTCCTTTTCGATGATCGTAACATGAAGAGTCGAGACTCTTCATCACAGGAATGCCGAAATGCCGAAATGAGAAATGGCGAAATCAATGCGAGACCCTGTGCTTGTAATCCAACGGTGTTGGATACCTGGAAATCTGATTGAAGGGCTATTGTTGCTCTTCATGATTAATTGTTCAGTTACGATTCAGTTAGCGGAACCGAATCATTGTTCTTGGATGGTTGGTGTTTCAGTTGTTGAAGCGTTGTTCTATGGATTTGAGGGGTAACCGAAGGGGTTGTAGAATATGAAAAGAAACATGCAGTGACTATGTGAGGTTGGTCGTTCTGAATGAAAAATGAGTTGAACTGTAAGAAAGGGAAAATTACAGTATGTGCAGTGTGAGACCGACAGTATGCATAGTGTGAGATAAAAATCAGAGATGAGTAACAGATGAGAAATAGATAGAAGCAAGAGAAGAATTACAGAACAGCTTGAAGCAGAGCAGAATTGCAGAATAGACAGAGGAAGAGAAGAATTGCAGAACAGTTAGAAGAAGACCAAATTTACAGAATAGAGAAGAAGTGGTAAGAATCGATTTATCTGTGTTGATGGTTATTCAATCATTTATTTATAATCAGGGAGGTAGGGTGGTGCTAGGGAGGACTGTGGTCCTTTGATATTCGAGTTGTTCCTTTAATATTGGGAGTTGTAGCTTCCATCTACTTGTGGCTAGAAAACATGCTGGCAGGGTGGTGCTTGGGAGAACACAGAGTTTTCTATATGCAAGTTGGTGCTTGTATAAGTGGAAGTAGGTGCTTCCATCTAGTCGGTGCTGGAACACTCAGGGAATTGGTGCTTCCTTCTAGTGGGTGCTAGAGAAACCAGAGAGTTGGTGCTCTCAAACAAGTTGGTGCTTGTATAAATGGAAGTAGGTGCTTCCATCCAGTCGGTGCTGGAACACTCAGGGAGTTGGTGATTCCTTCTAGTTGGTGCTAGAGAAACCCGAGAGTTGGTGCTCTCAACAAGTTGGAGCTTTTAAAACAGAGGTAGTAGCCTCACTTTGAGTTGGTTCTCAAACATAGATGATGTATAGAACTTAAGAGACTGCGTATCATTTCGAAGAAGAAGAGGTTTTCTCCCTTTATGGGTTTCCTCATGAAAATCTATTTCTGTGTATATCTTATGTGTGATTGATGCTCAGTATTTATGTTGTTCATATTATGTATAATATTGATGGTCACTTGATGAAATATTAAAAATGTCTTAATGGACTTAATATTGTTTAAGCACAGTAACAACTGATTAACCCCCCGCCCCTCTCAGTTGCCTTAGTAATTTCAACATGGATACCATTTCTTCCTAAGGAGGGAGGATGGATCTAGGTGGATATTGGTGGCCACCCACCTATTCCATGGGCTCGAAAAATAGTTTTTCATCTTGGTAGTTTTTCGGATTCCAAACTTCTGGGGTCATTTTGAGGCCTTAAACGACGTTTTTTGGGGATTTGGGGTCCAAGCGATCATCAAAGACACTAGCGTGGACCAGTTGAAAATATTTCTTCTCGGTTAGACCTTTCCAACGGTGTATCGAGTGCCCCAAACGAAGATCGTATGCAAAAGTTACACCCCCGGGAAGTTGACGTATCAACTACCCCCATCAAGGTTCGTAAACCTTTTGGATTTTCATCTTCCAGAGTTAGGGTTTTGGATTTTACTTATGTAAAAAATGCCCTTAGAGCCTCGTTGTAATAATCATTTTCTTGTGAATGCGAGTAGCCGTCAGATCTCTTTTCAGAGATAAGCTGCCACCATTCTAGCGAGTCTTTCACTCTGTATTTTTACAGTCTTGGTACATTTCTTTTGTTAATAGAAATCGCGTATTACTGTATCTCTATGTTTATGGTTAAATCTCTGATGCATTTTTGTTATATTATTGGATATTTGTGATATCTCTGTGCATTTCTTTATTATATCTCTGCTCTCATTTCATGCTAAAAATAATCAGGATCAGTCTCACTATATGCTTCAACATATTGTGTGTCTACTAAAGGCACACTTATAGTTTATTTTATGTATCTATGGAAATTTATTTAGTTCATGATCATTTACATCCATCCTTTAAAAGCCTAATCAGGTTTCCTTTTATTCTGACAATGGAGCATCCTTGCACATTTACTCTTTCACCAATTTATACTAGCCTTTCCTAAGGGAATGGAACACATTCCCCTCAAGATATCATTCAAAACAAAACCTTCATGACACTTCATAATATAGTCATCCATGCATCCATGGTATTCATTCAATCTTGGCAAGTGCAATTCTTGCCTTACATTTCACTCATTATACAGTCACATCGTTCCTTTAGTATACATATACTCATACATCATACATGTGTATCACTTGCACATTTAATATCATTCATTCATATCTATTTGGTCTTAATATTAGTCTTCGTATTGGGACACCTTCTAACGCATTAAATCCATGCACTCAAGCATATACAAACATAGATAAACATCCATCATGCAAGTTAATTGCTTGCACCTTTTCCATGTCGTTCATACACATGGACATATCAGACTTCCAAATCCTTCTCCCAAGGATCTTATTGCCATTCTTATGACAAGTCTCATAGAAATACTCAACACTGAGCTTCCCTCTTTATTGAGAGCTTGCAGTCATTCACATGATATTCAAATGGAAAGTTTTAATAGACATAATCATAACTATGTCCCCCTTTCCATATGACAATGACCAACAAGAAGGAATTCTTGCCTCTGCTATTATAAAATTATTCAACAACCCAAAAATACCATCTAGGAAATTCCAACAGTTCCCAAGGAAACAAGGCAGCTTATCAAGAATAGTCCTTATGAACTCGAGAATAGTCCTTTCTCTGATTTTTCATTTCTTCTTCTGAACTCGAGAGCCTCATGTGCTCTTCTTATTTTCTGAATGGTCCTCAGAGATATTCCTCTGTCTCTTCTTCTTCTCGAGTGTTTTTATCCTTCCCGGGAAGGTTCTAAACTTGTCTTATTCCTTCTTCTAGAAGGAAATTGGGTCAATCTGGGCCCACAGAAGACTACACTCTATGGTACTTTGGGCAGACAGTTTTATGTCTTCTTAGCCAGTCCCTCCATGCTTTCATTCATTGGGGTAGTTGGTTTTTCAAACACAAGTCCTTCTCATTAAATGATTTTTCCTTGGGATCAGGATGAGGCTTATTATTCCAGATCAAATATTTCAGCAAAGAGGATTGGGTCATCTTGGCATGATGAACCCTCTCGATAGGTTTCCTCACTCTTTCCTCTAGTGGTATCATGGATAGTACTTCAAGGCTTCAACCCGATAGTTAGTTGTTGCCAATCTAAACAATAATACATTTACATTTTTCACATGTCATGACATGCTAACCATAAGTAATGATTAATTACAAGATGGGGGAAACAGGGGTATTACACAGGTTGACAAAGGAGAGACCAACATATATACACCAATCCAGATCAACAAGACAAATGTATGCGGGAAGCGATGAAATTATTCAAAAATATTGACTAAGATAAAATAAGCAAGGGAGGATATACAAACATTTTCGATACGACATTAGACAAATTTCTACAACTATTAAAAGAAAAGTAGTAGATCGATCGTTTGACCGACCTACTGAGTATTCTAAGAGAATACAAAGAAGACCAAAGATCTGTTAAAATTCTGTGTCAACTATCCCAAGAACAAAATACAACCGACTTTGATCCACAAGTCAATCTCAGAATCGACGAACACATGATCAAGGAATTTGTAGTCAATTTTGGATCTCAAATAAACATACTCCCAAGGGAAATGTGGATTTGACTCAGAAAACTACTACTACAACAACCCATGAATTTCCTAAATCTAGCAGATCAAAGGATCATTGAACCAATCGGTACCCTTAAAAGCATAATAACATCTATAATTGGAATACTCATGAGAGTTGATTTCGAAGTAATCAATTTGCTCGAAGACATTCCTACCTACCCTGCATTAGTCGATAGACCTTGGGGAAGAAACATGCAAACTACAATATCCCTTGAAGGCGATAGGATCAAATTGAAATGGAGTGGAAGAAAAATTATAAACCCACTGGATCTAAAGGAAGGAAAACCTTGGGTTGATACATGGAATGAAGCTCAAGAATCTCGACGACTATATCAAGTAATAAATGAGAAAATAGACAATTCGAGCCAAACAACGAAGGAGAAATCATAGTCGGATCTCCCTTATTAATAGGACAAAATTATGATACATAATTGTACAATTGGCAAATGGAGAATTATGAAACCCAAGAAAAAGAACGATGGTCGATACAAGCCATACCAATAATAAGATCCAAATCATGCTTCTTAGTACAATTTATACCTATTGTGGTAGAAAGAAAGTTAAAACAAAATATGACACTCGTTATGACTCATACAAATGAAAGGAAAACCTTACGGTTCTGTGAAAGGAACTCTCTGTCACTGCATGTCAAGGAAGTGTCCAAGTCGGTCATAGAACAGGGGAGAATTCAAAGTCTAGTATATTCTTTCATAGGTCAAGCCGCTTGATGGTGGAAAATGCATGCACCTCGACTACAGACATGGAACATTTCCACTTCATATTTTGTCGAACGATTTGGGGGGGGGGGGAATTATCTACAAACCTGAACATCCCAACTTTCAAATATGGGTTCGACCCAGTGGCTCACATTAAACAATGTGAGAAGGACTGGAAAAAATTAGGATACCAGGATGAACGAGTATGGACACACATGTTTTCGAATACATTATTCGACATACCACATAAATGGTATAAGATCAAAGAAGCATATGGACATACATTAGACTAGAACGTAATTAAAATTAACTTTCTTAAATAATTTTATTCATATTAGAGGAGGCACTTGTGCAAGCAACAACAAAAGAAGTCAAAATATTTTTAGAAAAAACAAGTTCTAAGGAGATGAAGGAAAAAGGAAAAACCAAAGTCAACGAAGGCTCAATCTCTACCTATAATTTTGTATCAACTCAAAACAAAAATATTTTCATAGCTCATCAAATAGATATGAAAACATAATTTTTCCAAGGAAGAGATTTTGTTGGAAGAAAAATCGCCCAAGTGTACAAAATCATGTCAAAACAGTTTACTCTATGACCAACGAAGAGAAAGAGGAGAAAGAACATACATACAAGCCTGATTTACCACCAAATTATTAGAAAGTCATCGAAGGAGAGTGCTAATTAGATGAATCAAAAGCACCAGAATGGATGGATGCAAAAATCAAGACCAAAGAATCCGACTTTTCAATAGACGATCGACCAAAAATGGCCAGAATAGGTGACTATTGGACTAAAAAGAAAACCTTAGAAATAGTTGACCTATTAAAATAATACCAATATGTTTTTTTCCAGAAATTATAACAACCTCAAAGGCTTAGTACAAGAGATGGGAAAAATGAAAATTTAACTAATACCTAGAGCCAATCCTGTAAAAAAACGATCGGGTAAATTAATGCATAAATAGAAGCCTATTGTCCAAAATGAAATTGAGGAAATGCTAGTTTCTAATATCATATATACAATTGGTAAGTCTGAATGGGAAAGTCCCATGGTTGTGCAACCGAATAAGCACGATCCAATAAAGCTAAGAATCTGCACCAACTTCCGGGGATTAAACAAACTCATAATAACGGATCCATTTCCAACACCATATGATAACGATTTCATCAATGAATTTGTAGGGCATGAATGTTATTCCTTTACTAATGGATTATTCGGATAAAATCAAGTACCAATAGCAAAAGAAGATCAATAAAAAAATACATTTGTATTTGAGTTTGGATCATTTGCATACATAGTCATACCCTTTGGTCTAAAAAATGCCCTGAAAATATTTTCTAGGATAGTGGTCAAGGAATTCCAAGAATACATTTATAAAACAATGGATGTGTACTTCGATGACTGGAGTATCTACATCCTCCTAAAATATCATATAGAATGGATAAGAATGATGTTGGAAAGATGTTGGTAGATCCACTTATATTTGAATATAAAAAAAATGTGTCTTCTCCAAACCAATAGGCATACTATTGGGACACATTGTATGTAAAGATGGCATCAAAGTCAATATGGGCAAGATAAAAATCATCCTCGACTTAAAACCGCAAGTCAATTAGAAACAAATAGAAATATTCCTTGGACACACTGGATATTATCGTAAGTTTATTCGACATTATTCTAATATTACTTTTCCAATTGACGAGCTACTAAAGATAGAAGTGGAATTTCAATGGAGCCAGGAATGTAACAACTTTTTTTAACTATTAAAAATAAAGTTGGTTGAAGAACCAATACTAAGGTTTCCTGACTAGTCCAGAAAATTTCATGTACATGTTGATGCNTCTAATGTTGCTTAGCCGAACCATATGTAACATCACTAGCCACCCAGGATGGGCCATGCCAACTGATCTCAACTTCTATAACCCTGACCAAACATACTGTAACATCATCGAGCATACTTCTAATCAAATATTCTCGAAAAACCCATTGCGCAGATTTTATTCTACTTACAAGTTTGCACAACTTAACTTGAAGTAATGCGCTCAACCTCAAACTTAGTCACACCATACTAACTTTCTCCTTTAACATAACCTTAAGTAGTGGAATTAATTCAAAAAAAAATGCACTAGAGCATTGTTCACATGATGCTACTATGCACACAACCATCCTGGAATAACACACCAAATCTATTCTCCTTGTGCGCACAAACTGCTTACTAGTGCACACAAGCAAATCCAGTCTCTGGTGCACATAGATTATTCTTTGCATGCATAGCCTTTTAACATTCTCCAGAGGCTCTTACCAAAATCATAGGCTTATATTACAGAAAAACTATCAACATTTTCCATGCTCGTGCACAACTAAAGATACAGGCTATAAGCACCATACTTAAATACACAAGCAACATTAACTAGAATAACAACAATTACTTATATGTGACAACATACTAGAATTAAATCCATGTCAAACATAGTTAAATAAGCACACATTAAACAAGACAAGCACATAAAAAACACTTATCTTTTACGAAAGTCACCAACTACACACATAACTCAAACTTTCCTCCCATCCATAGACCATATTGCTCATAATATTTCAGCAACAAGTCACCCCCGAGTTGGGGCTTAATTCCACCACGGAAAAAGGGTTCCTAGTGACAGGATGATGATTGATACTCAATAGAATTTCTCAATCCAAGGTGCCACTATTGCAACAAGTCTACAATATTGCATTCCCCACCCACCTGTCACACCCAAGGAAGTGTTCCCCTTCTCTGCTCAACAGTCCTTCGGCTACCTGACTTCCCTTCCAGGGTTACCAACAATAGGTCGAATAGGAATTCTCTTATCCCCGCAACTAATTCCCAGTGCACCAGGGAACAATTCCTAGAAAAACTCTCACCTGGAGAGTATGCTCACGATCCTAAAAACTCACCTCTTCAACAATAAATATCTCACCCAAAGGGACTCTCGCAGGCTTGACAACTCGCCTCTTCGAAAAAACACTCAATTTACAAAACATAAAACACTTACAGGATTTTCTTTGCATATAAGGTAATAGTCAGATTTTTTGTATCGTCTGACCCTCTTCTACTCACAAGAAAGTGAATAATGAATAACTCTCCCTAATGAATTATCTCCAAAATACACTAAGGCCAAAAATATCTATTGTATGCTGTAATCTCGACACTTGTCACCTTTAGAAGTATCTTAAGCCACTTGGTGACTCGTTCCCTACCCTCAGGAACTTAGGATAAAAAAATTAGACACAGCATACCCTTTTTCAAAAATATTATAAAATATTCCCTAAGGCCTAAGTATCACCCTCTTTTCCATTTTTTCGATCAATTTATCCCCCCATCTCTCTTCGTCCGAGTCTATTTGTGCACAACGATGTAATATTATATTAATAATTGTGATTATATTTACATGGATAGGCGCACTCGCCTATCTACATCTCGACTCACTAGCCTCATAATCACACTGGATCTATGCGCACTCCTAGTTCATTGCTCTATGCACACTCCTAGGTCATTCCCGTGCACTTACCCAAGTGTGTGCAACACTATGAAATGTGCACACTCACCCAAGTGTGTGCAACACTATGAAATGTGTGCACCTTGTCTTTGATAGGAATTATTCGCACACTACTCAGGTGCACGCAACACCAAAACTTAGTGCCAATGGCTTATCAAACTATATGTACATTTACATTTACAATTGGTATCAATGGTTCACCATCCTATATGTACAATTACAAAGGGTATGAATCAAGGGCATTACATTCCACTCCCCCTTATTTATGCACTATCATCAGTGCAACATATACACATGTACATATAAAATTTGAAAAACCTTCAAAAAGATGTAGATACTCTATCCACATACCATCCTCACACTCCCAGGTTGCATCCTCAAGAATGTACCAAGTTCATTATACCTTTACTATCTCCATGACTCAATTCCATAGCTATTTGATTTTTTGATCCAATATGCAAACTGGTAGCACTCAATAATCGCCTTCTGGCTCCACTTGAATCACATTCCAATCAATAATATGATTAGAATTAGGTATGTAATTTTTAAGCAATGACACATGGAAAACATTAGGAATACACAAGGATGTAGACAATGAAATCATATATGTATCAGGACCAATCCTCTCTAATATTTCAAATGGCCCACAATAGTGCGCTCCTAACATAGAAAACTTTCCCAACTTCAGGGAACTGCACCTGGATTTCACTTTTAAAAACACGTGGTCACCCAATTTAAACTCATTGTGGGTTCTTCCTTTATCTGCACAAATTTTCTTGATGTCCTAGGCAGCTTTTAATTTCTGCCTTATCTTTTCCATCTGCTCTTCCATTTCTCTGAGAAGATCTGACCGAACCACTGCGAGGTCTGTTGGGTTGTCCCAACTCAATGACTTGTTTCAATTTCTACCATAAAGTGATACAAATGGGCTCATCCTTAAATATTTTTGATACCCATTGTTGTAATTAAACTCTAGCAAATGAAGGTAGTCTTCCCATTTTGATGGTTTATCCATCACATACATCATCAGTGTATCTTCAATCACCTAATTTACACTTTATGTTTGACCATCTATCTCAGGGTGATATATTGTGATAAAGTTTAGATTTGTCCCAAATCATTTGAATAACCCTTTCCAAAAGTTAGACGTGAACTTGGAATCTATGTCAAACCAAATTTTCTTAGGTAGACCATGCAACTTAGGAATTTCCCACATGTATATCTCAACAATGTTGACTTACTTGTGCATTGACTTCACTGGAATGGAATGGAAAACTTTCGTAAGCTTGTCCACCACTACCATAATATAATCATGTTTCTTAGCAGTCCTAGGAAAATTAGTAATTAAATACATGATTACAACTTCCCACTTCCACTCAAAAATGGGAAAAGACTATAGAAAACCAATTGGATGTTTGTGCTCATCCTTGACCTTTTGACATTCGAGACATCTAACAATAAAATCAACAATTTCCTTTTTCATACCTAGCCAAAAATGTTTCCTTTTAACCACGTCAATTGTCTTCTAGTATCCCGGATGTCCTACATAAGGAACCTTATGCATTTATGACAATATCAAACTTTTTAACTCTTGGTCATTTGGCACATAGACTCTGTGTCTATAAATGAGGATCCATCATCCCATACTCTCTCAACTCATAACCTTCAAACTTTTGTTGCGACATACCTTGTTGTAAAGTCACCTTTATGTCCACATAGCACGGATCTTATTTGGAAACTTCTAAATTTATGTCACACAAATCCAATTTGTACATGCTAACAACTATAACAAGCATCTCATGCACCCTTCTATTGAGCACATCAACCACTTTATTCTATTTATGCTTGATATGATTTATATCAAAGTCATACTCACTGAGGAATTCTAACCACCTACTTTGTATGGAATTTAAACTTGGCTAACCAAACAAATACTTCATACCATTATGATCTTTCCTTAGCTCAAATATTTTACCCATGAGATAGTGCCACTACATCTTCAAGGAATGGACTATGGCTACCAATTCCAATTCATGAGTAGTATAAATTATTTCATGCTCTTTCAACTTTATTAATTCATAACACACAACATGTCCATTCTTACTTAGGACTACATCGAGTCCTTCCTTGCATGCATCCGTGCACACAATGAAGTCTATATTAGGATTAACAATTCTCAAAATTGGCACACTTGTCAACAAACTTTTCAAGTGTTGAAAATTCCTTGCACAATACATAGTCCATTCCAATAGTGCACCTTTATTTCGCAAAGATGTAATTCGATGCATAATCTTTGAGAAGACTTCAATAAACCTTCTATAGTACCGTACTAGTCCCATGAAGGACCTCACCTATGCGACATTTCTTGGTGTTGACCATTCCTCAATGGATTTTACCTTCACTGGGTTCACAAATATTCCATCCTTCGAAATAATATGACCCAAATAAGGAATCTTTCGTTGATAAAATGAGAATTTTCTCAACTTTGCATAAAGTTTATTCACCCTCAAACTTGCAGTACCATCCTCAAGTGCTACTCATTCTCTTCTTCAGACTTTAAGTAAATAAGTATGCCATCTATAAATACAATGGAAAACTTGGCTAAATACTCTTTGAAAACTCCATTCATCAAACACATGAAGACAACTATTGCATTTGACAATCCAAAGGACACCACTATAAATTTGTAATGTCCATACCTCATTCCGAAGGCAGTCTTTCTGATGTCCTCTTCCTCAATTCTCACTTGGTGATTTCTAGATATGAGATCAATATTTGAAAATATATGTGTGCCCCTCCACTAATCAAAGAGATCATCTATTCTTAGATAGTGATATGTGTTCTTTAATTTTACTTTGTTCAACTTCCTGAAGTCGATACAAAGCTTTAATGTACCATCCTTTTTATTCATGAAAAATATTGGGGCACCCCAAGGCGACACACTTAGGCGTATATATCCCTTCAAAATCTCTTCAAGTTGCATCTGCAACTCCTTCAAGTATGATGTACTGATCCTATAAGAATTCTTGGATACAGGTGTTGCTCTGAGCATCATATTTATAGAGAAATCAATACCTCTTTTCGTAGGTAATCCTACTATATCTTTAAATACATCCTAAAACTCTTTCAGTACTACACAGTCTTCAATATTTGGCACTTCATCCTTAGGTTCCTCTTCCATGTGCACTGCAAATACTTGACATCCTTTCCTATATATTTTCTTCAATTTCAAGGATGAAATTTCTTTGATAGTCACAGCTCTTGGAATTCCTTGAATTGTTCTTGAGTTTCCTTCCTCATCCAAGCAAGTGAATTCCTTATTGTAACAATCCAAGACAACATGGTTCTCATCCAACTGAATTATTCCAATGAGGAAATCGTATGAGACCAAATGTATAATATTCAAATCATCCTTTGCATGTAGTCCCTTCATCTCCATCGGACATGCCTTAACCATCTCATTAATTTCCCTTTTTTCTCCTGTAGCTAACTACACTAAACAAGGTTTTCCAAGCTTTCTTATTGGCAATTGGAACCTTTCCACTATTTTAGGATCTAGATAACTATGACTAGCTCCTGAATAAGTTAAAATAGTGATGGGTTGGTCATTATTCTTACCTTCCACTTCAGTGATGTGTGACTGAAACTCAACTTTCTTGTTATCGAGGGTTGTGAAAATACCTTCTACATTTGTACCTATGTCCTCAACTATCACAGATTGTTGTACACTATATGAATTCCTCTCTTTATCACCTCTTTGAGGGCAATATCTACAAATATGATATCCACCACAACCCCAACATTGGATAGGTTGTTTCCTTGTATTTTTCTCCATTGTCTCCATCATTATGGACTCCTTGGGAGTTGGATGTTCTTGAATAGTATTTCTAAAGAAACAATGGCTTAATCCCCTTCTTCCTCTATTCCACCTTGCTTTTCATCTTGTCTTTCCAAGCCTTTTGGAAAGTCGGTCTTCCTCTTTGATGATCATAAATACACTTATCATACCTTATTGTTTCCTCCAATGTATTAGGATCATCATACTATATCTTTTCACTGATAAATGAGGGCAACCCATTCTGGTACCTCTGAATTTTAACTTTCTCATCATTGATGAATGCAACATAATTCAACATCTCTAAGAATATTCTTTTATACTCATCTATCATCATACTCCTCATCTTGAGTTCAAAGAAATCCTTCATTATCCTTTCATAGTACCTCTTTGTTAAGTATTTCTTTTGGAAATAACTCTTGAACTCCCTCCAAGTAACCTTAAAGTCATCAATGTGTTGCACTAGCACATACTCATCCCACCACATTGATGCATTCCCTTTTATCTAATAAATAACAATTATCCCTTCTCCCTACGCAAAATAATTGTGCAGCTGGAAGTACTTCCTCATACCCAACAACTAGGTATCTACATATTCATCCTTCTTGTACCCACTGTCAAAGGTAGGAGGCTTGATCTTATTCATTTATCCATGAAGCTCTTCCACCCCTGTCCTTCTCTTCTGATTTCTAATAAGAGATGGACTTGAGCTACTGTGCGCTTTCCTAAAATAATTCTTTGGTGAGTGAGGTCGATGCCTACCCGCACTTATTGCTTCTCATCTTTTCTCATCATGAGGCCTACGACTTCTTGACTTGCTTGTGTTTGTCTCCTTATCCATTTTATTTTCTATTATGTCCAAGCTTTGCATCAATTTGAGATTGAAGTCATCTTGTTGCTGCTTGGCTTTCATAAGCCTCTCATTATCAAACTTATAACTTTGGACATATTTTTGCAATTCCTTTATGGTTTCTACCAATTTAATGCACTATTCCTTGCATTATGTACCATCATCACCCAAACCAACATAAAAATCTTTGAATTCATCATCGAGACTATAAATCCTCTATGCATCTTCGATGATTTTGACCTTCTGCATGGATTCTATCCTACTCTAATCACTAATAATTCTGCAAAATGTGAAGAAAACAAGATTTGTTAGATGAATTCATCAGACATTTCATGAAAACATTACACCATCTTTTCATAATCCTTTCTTCTGAATCCCAGGCACACATTGGTATTCAACACATGCCAATGCACGATGTTTGTTTTTTTTTAATATGTACACAGCCTATCAGTGGTTTTCTGGGTACAATAAACTCTTCACTATGCAACACAAATACTTAGCACACAGGTCTATTTTATGTTCATCTTTGGCCCATACAATCCAGTGTTGAACCAATATCTCTGATACCAAACTATAACATCCCTAGACACCCAGGCTGGGCCACGTCACTTGATCTAAACTTTTGTAACCCTGACCAAACATACTATAACATCACCCATTATACTTCTAATCAAAGCTACTTGAAAAACCCACTGCACAAATTCTATTCTATGCACAAGTCTTCAGAGTTTAACTTGAAGTAATGCGCTCAACCTCAAGTTGAGTCGCACCATACTAACTTTATCCTTTAACATAAAATTGATAGTCCTTTGACAACCCCACTTCCATTCTAGGGTTACGTACAACAGGACGTGCATGAAGTCTCTGATCCCCACAACTAATGCCCAGTACACCAGGGAATAGTTCTCAACAAAAATCTCACCTTAAGAGTATGCTCACAAGCCTGACAACCCACCTCTTCAACAACAAATGTCTCACCTAAAAAGACTGCTCATGGGCCTATCAACCCACCTCTTCGACATAACACTCGGTTTAAAAAACATAAAACACTTACAAGATTTTATCTATAGATAAGGTAATAATCATATTTTCCATACCATCTCATCCCCTTCTATTCACAAGAAAGTGAATAATGAATAACTCCCCTTAACGAATTCTCTCCAAAATACACTAAGGCCAACAATATATATTGCATTCCTTAATCTTGACACTTGCCACCTTCAGAAGTAGCTTAAGACACTTGGTGACTCATTCCCTACCCTCAAGAACTCATGATGAAATAATTGTCCACAACATAGACTTTTATAGAAATATTATAAAATATCCCAAAAGAATTAAGTCTCTCCCCCTTTTCCCTTTTTTCGATGGAGTCAGCTCCCCATATCTCTTCGTTTGAGTCTGTCTACGCAAGGATGTAATATTATATTAATAATTGTGATTATATTTACATGGATAGGCGCACTGACCTATCTATGTCCGGACTCACCATCCTCAAAATAATAAAGGCTCTCCATCCTCAATACATGTTCATACATATATATACACATATATATAACTCAACTCTGTGCACACTACTAGGTCATTCTGTCACACATACCCAAGTGTGTGAAACAAAATGAAATGTGCACACTTACCCAAGTGTGTGCAACACTATGAAATATGTGTACCATATATTTGATATCAATTCTCTACACACTACTCATGTGCGCGCAACACCAAAACTTAGTGCCAATGACTCATAAGGACATATGTACATTTACATTTACAATTGGTATCAATGGCTCACCATCCTATATGTACAATTTAAATGGTACGGATGAGGGGAATTACACCGTACGATGCAATGGTCAACCATCTCAATGCATATGCCAGACGAAAGCTAAATAAAGAAGAACTAAATTACTTGATGACGAAGAGTGAAGCTTTAACAATGATCTTTGCCCTGCAAAAATTTAGACAATATCTCTTAGCGAATCCCTTTTTATTTTTCACTGATCATCAATGTTTGAAATATTTAGTCAACAAACCAGTTCATCATGATAAGATTTGTCATTGGCTATTAGTTTTCCAAGAATTCAACATCGAAATAGTAGTCCAACCATGGAAGAAAAATGTGGGACTAGATCACCTATACCGACTAGAGACAAGAGAACATCTGATTGGGATAGGCAATGATCTACCATATATGAATTTATTCAAGGTGGAAGAAACCCCTAAATAATTAGAGGAAATTGTGATTTTTTTAGAATATGGGAAAGCACCCACGGATCTCCCAGCCAATAAGTAGAAGATCATAACAATGAAATTTGTGCCATTCACTCTTATAAATGGACACCTCTGCAAATTAGGACCAGATAATATCTTGCGAAGATGTTCGCTGGAGCACGAACAAGAATACATCATTTACAAGGCACATGTAGGTCCAACAAGAGGGCACTTTCAAGATGACATGATAGCTAGAAAAATTATTCAAGCTATTTTTTGGTGGCCGACACTACAAAAAGACTATCAAGAACAAATAAAGAAATGCAACAAGTGCCATAGGATGGGACGACCATTATGGAAGAATGAAATTCCCCTACATTCAATAAACCCAATTTTACCATTTGAAATTTGGGCTATTGATTTTTTCGGACCCTTCCCAACAAGAGCCAAGAGGTTAGGAGAAAAGTACATAATTATAGTCGCTGAGTATCTAACCAAATGGTCAAAAGATGAACTAGTTGAGAATTGTACAAAAGAAATAGATGACAAATTTATTTATGAAAATATAATTACCATATTTGGTTTCCCTCTAACAATAATCAATGATCAAGGAACAAACTTTATCAATAACACAATTGAACGACTACTGAGAAAGTTCCTAATCAATCAAAGAAAAATGATTGTGTATCATCCACAAGACAATGGAGCAATCGAATCATTCAACAAAACACTACACAATTGGGCTAACTAAAATATGTGGAATAAACGGAGATGACTGGGATGATAGAGTCCCAACAGTACTATGGGCTTATAGAACAACATATAAAAGATCAACTGGTCAAACACTATTCAAATTAGTTTATGGATAAGAATTTGTAATCCCACTACACTTCAATGCCAATGCAGGTGATATAGCCTCCACCTTGGAGTTTGACCATAGAATTAACACGCGGCAACAATTCTATCAACTAAATCGATTAGAAGAAGAAACAATGTTGGCACAACAACATAAAAAAATCCAAAAGAGCCAACAAAAATCCTAGCATGACCAACATCTCAGAAAAAAGAACATCAACAATGGAGAATCGATATTACTATATGATAGTCAGCTAAAAGACAAACCAAAATCAAATGAAAAGAAAATGAAATCCATCAAAATATTCATTCATGCAAAAATAAAGAGAAAATAAATCAATATAGTGAGGAACATCTCATACACTCATTTAGAAAAAATTGAATACACCAATCACCTTTAGGCCCATGATGAAGACACTGTCACATCAAACAAAGGTACAAGGGAATATATCTCGCATAAAATGGATACACCGACAAAGTAGTTGAATATCGTGCAACATCCAATAAGACAATTGGCCTTATATGTCCATACCATCTACATCTGCGTACACTGTCATTCACAGCTTATCAAGAATGGTGATCATTTCCTACACACACACAGTCACACAAGCATGCAATTTTTGGAGATCGAGAATCTCTTCACCTCGTCAGTCATCGTCATCAAACATAGATCATGCTCTTTTATAAGACAACCAATATAACAAAGAAAAAAATCTTGTAAACAATTAAGTTTACAAAACTAGCTATGTTGATGATGAGCATTGTAGACAATGATCCACCTGAGCCTCCCCTCCCTTTGAGAAAAGATAATCAGCCATCTTGGATACAAATGTCACAAGGAGATGTTCAACATTGCATAAAGGAAGGAATGTCCATTTATGACACCATTCATTTAATCTCAAACAAATAGGGGAATTTGAAAATCATTCATAATGTGCAGTTATATCATTTGGCCAGCCTGGAGCAACATCTTGGTACATGAGATTCAAGGAACTATTCGTCGGTACCCTGCATTAGTGAAAGATGGGGGATGGGTGGAAGACGTCGGATGTTCTTTCAACTAGGATAGACCAAACCATTTCATGATTGAGCACATATTTGAGGTCCATGCCATTAAGCATGGACTCCATGATGACTGTGGATGTAGACAAAATAAAATAAATGTGACAAGTACACAATATTTGGTGCCATGAGAGATGAAGACATTCGTGGTAAACCCAAATCATTCCATGGAAAAAAATTATTCTTACATAGTAATATCAAATAAAAACAATCGAAAAGATGGAGCACCAGACCACAAGAGAAGAAAATAATAGTCAAACAAGCTATGTTTTAAAAGACAATAACACCTGTAAGACAGTATAAGGAGTCCATATCAAGATCGACACTTCAAGCATCTTCAAAGAGTCCAAGGAGTCATAGGTTTTAACAAAGGAGAAGATAATTCATAGCAAGATCCAACATCAACATCCTCTATTTATTTTTCTTTTCTCTCTCTCATTTTGTAATAACCTCAAAGAGAACATAATAGAAAAATTGTGTATTTTGTCACACTCTCATCTTTCTCGAGACGAGCAAGGAATTGAAGAGGGGGGAGATGTTGTAGGGGCTAATCGACCCTATCGACTAGATCTACCAACCGACTATCAAAGTTGACTGCAATAATTAGTTAGGAAGTCGATCGAACAAACAATTAGAGTCAACCAACCAAACAATTAAGAAATGTAACAGACTCGTAACTATATATCACACATATATATACATTATCATGTAATGGAAAGACAAGTTTCTTTGGACCTATATAATGTTGTAGTGTGAAATGCTCTATGTAAGGACTTGCTGGCATCCTCCTCGTACTTTCTCCTAGACTACAACACTTCGATAAAAAATATGTTAACTAAATTTTGTTTCATACACTAAAAAAAAATTCATGCCATTGTAGCATGTTTTTCACATAATTATTAAGATAATTAACAATATATGTTTTTTAGTGTGTCATCTATACAACACCAAATCTATGAGCAAAATATTGAATCATCCTAGAAACATATATTTAAGAGCTCTAGAAGAAATAAATAAGTTATTTCAATAATCTACTTCTTTTTAATCATTATTTAATTGCTAGCAACAAGAGAAACCGTGAAATTCAAATTTGAATAATTCACAAGCTTTCCAAATTAGGATTGCTTAACTATTGCAAGCAGCCAATAGTGAACACATGAACTTAAAAGAAACATGAATAACTAAGGATTCAAAGGATTCCATAATAAAATGCTGACACAATTCAAGTAACATGAGTTTCTTGAACATCTTATAAATGGTTTAAAAAGAAAGGAAATAACAACATAATTCAAATCATCAAAATCAAACATATCAAGAATTAAAATAATTCATTGACAAGAATTTGGAAAAAAAAATGTAGAGAATTAAAGATGATAATGTAGCCAAAATTTTAATATATATGGGTAATGGATGAGTTTATTTTTAGATAATATTAAATAATATTCCAAAAACAACTTTACTCTTAGATCACATTAAACCAAGTTGGTATGGTAATAAAATTATAAAAAGGAAAAAAAGAAATAGAAAAATTATAAAATTAGTCTAAATATTCTATCAAATTATTTTTTTTGGCAATTGTTTTTTTAGTACATTGCTTTAAATCCTGTAAGAAATTGTTACATTTTCAGATTTTAGTGATTATTTCTATATAATTTAAGGGTTTCAGAGATTTTTCATCATACTGAATTCATTTCTCCATTCAAAAATAAATTTTAAACAACAAAAAATTATTTCTCTAAAAAAAACCATTTCATATAACAATTAAAAAACTAAAATAAATAATGCTTAAATACATGTCCTCACCAGTGTCGATATAGATATGAACCCGTCTTGGATTGGGCACGATCACGATCCAAATTTATTGAATTGGATTTGGCATTGAAATTATTATTCGTCCTCTGGTGCCGCTGCGGCAGGAGTGATCCGAAGGAAAGCGATGGCTCAAGCACGTCTTTAGACCGCAGGACCTGCACACAAATGAATTTGCGAACGTTAAGATTCCTTTGCAGCGTTTAACTGGGCAAGAGGGTGCCTTCTTCTCCTTATTCTTCGGATTACAGTCGCCCGACTCGGCGTGCCTGCGGAGGGTGAGGGAAGCGTCCTCATTAAAAACTTGGAGTACAGAAGAGTTACAGGCGGGACAGATGTGAACAACGCGGTCATGGATATTGGCGTTGGGGCACTCGTGATTGCTGTAAGACCGGTGTTCCAAGCAGAAGAATTTGTTGCAGCCGTCGCAGAGGAATGGCAGGAAATCCAGCTGACGGCAAGACTCTTCGCTGCAGTTCTTTCCCAAATCCGGAAAGAAGGGCGTTCCTCCTGCCATTCTTTCAATCACAGTCTATGTCCTACGAAGTGATTGAATTCATGATTGCGTCAAAATTAAAACCAAGCTGATAAAGGAAGTGCAGTTGCCGGCACAGATACAATCTCGGCGCCCAATTAAAATGTCCGATTCAAATTTCCGTTTGTCCGACGCACAGATACTATCAGAAGCTTCTGCTTTAAAAGAATTTATACCTCCGTCCAAACGATGATCAAAATTGCATACGCCGCAGCGCTTCCCAAGAGTTTGACCATTTCTTTATCTTCAAATATTTATGGATAAAGGTGTACAACTGGGAAATTGGAAGTGGGTATATTTAATCATCTTTTAATCATAAATTCCAATTATATTATTGGTTGTCTTTTCAAATCAATGAATGAAATCTCATGTGTTTCCTCTTAAGAGGTCACAGGTTCAAATCCAGAGGGGGTATGGTATGTATACCTTCGTAGACTTTACCAGTCAAATCGCTGGGCGGAGGGAGGTCCCTTGTCCCACAAACAAGGGGGTCTCATACACCAATTTGGTGCGCTGGCTTGGCCGTGACCTTAAAAATAGATTATTATTATTTAGGGTGTTAGTTAACCTGTTTATTTTTTAACATTTATTTAATATAATTAAAAAATTACAGGGTCATCATTTAATTGCC
This sequence comes from Picea sitchensis, assembly GCA_010110895.2. Classification (NCBI taxonomy): domain Eukaryota; kingdom Viridiplantae; phylum Streptophyta; class Pinopsida; order Pinales; family Pinaceae; genus Picea; species Picea sitchensis. The sequence goes on from SNQJ01S0028802.1 coordinate 22,241, forward strand.
ACGTTCAAATGATTAGCAAATTTAATTCCAACATTTTCATATTCTAATTCCTAACTAAAATAATATGAATTCCTTCCATTATTTACTGAACCATGTCAATTAAGGTCTTTTTTTTTTAACTACATGCGATTACATTACTTTGTGAATTTTACCAACCAAAACCTTTCTACGTTTATCACCAACCACGACGGGTTTGCGACTGTACTAGTATTTTCCTAAACCAGCTTAATCAAATGATAATAAACGTAGTTATTTTTAAACAATTTATATATTTTATTAATTCCATCTATAATACGTGTTATGTGTTATGTCATTGAAAATAAAGCATGTAAAAAAGTCTCGAATATGTCTCTGAGACATTAATTTAACAATGGATTATATGGTTATTTCATCAAGAGTTGGAAGGTATTCATATAAATAAGTTTCTATATATAAAATTCTTTTAATCATTTAATTTTATATTATGAAAATGTATAGTTGAATTTTTATTTATTTTTACTGATATATTAATTATTTTATTATATTATACAAATGTATACTTATAAAATTTTAATTTTTCCTTTTACTTCGTGATAATTTGAAATTTAAAATAAATTTAAGTTGATTATATTAAAATGATAAGGATATTTTTTTTTTTTGAAAGGATGTCATTTAAATTTATTTTTTCAATTTAAGAATGTGTTCTATTAATTAAAAAAATTAAAGTTTATATTTATTTTCCTTCATATTAATATATATGGAGAACATAATTTGACATAATACAATAAAGATGAACATTGCAATGTGACATCACAATCACAATCCTTTTGATGACATCATAATGTGACATATTCCTTGATGGATGTTGTAATATGACACAACTATCGAGGAATGCAACAATTTGACATTGGTTAACCAAGATGAACATTGGAATAAATCATTGCAATAAACCAATGACCGTACCAATGTGACAGATCCCTTGATGGATGTCGCAATTCAACAACACCATTTAGGAATGTAGCAATTCAACATAAGTCAAACAAGATGAGGGTCGCAATGTGACATACCCATTGAGGAATGTCACAATCCAAGATAATCATTAAGGTATTTCACAATGCAACATAACCCTTTATGAATGTCGCAATGTGACATAACATTGAAGAACATAGCAATTCAACATAAGTCAATCAAGATGTACATTGAAATGCAACATAACCATAGTCAATCATAGTCTTCTATATGATGACATTGATTGGTCATCACAATATGACATAACCATAAACGTTGCACGTGATATAAACATTAATGTCGTAATTGTGACATAACCATTAAGGAACATCAGAAATCTGACATAATCATTAAGGAACATAGAAATTACATCTAAGCTGACCAAGATGAATATTGTGATGCATCATTACCATTCAAGAACATCACACTAAAACATAACCCTTAAATAATGTTGCAAGGTAACGTAACCCTTAACAAATGTCTCAATGTGACCTAACTATTGAGGAACACAAAAATTCAACATGACACAATGAAATTGAATGTCGCAATGTAACATAATCATCATGGAACATCACAATCCACTATAACCCTTTAGGAATGTTGCAATGTGACATAACCCTTGATGGATTTCGCATTATGAGATGACCATTGAAGAATGTATCACTTTGACATAAATCAACCATGATAAATATCACAATGCATAATTACCATAGTAAAACATATAGTAAACCAAAGTTAACCTTGAGGCGTACCAATCTGTGAATATTAAAATAATATTGTCAAAAGAAATGTTAAGGCAGTGAAGGGTTGAGCACTTGCACACTAACAATGATATGGACAATGAGTGAATATCAAGACATCACATCATAATCATGGGATTTGTACATTTATTTTGAATTTTTTTAAAACAATGTGATTTTTTATATTCATGGAAATTGTATGTAATTTTTTTTTCTATTGTGGTTCACGCCACGAAGCTCACTATGTCCACGGTAATACCCCCCTAAAAAAATACGGAGAACATAGGAGGGTCAAGTATTTCCAGAATATTTGGCTTACAAAGAGCAACATATTGCATAGATGAGACTCGAACCTGGGTGGGGAGGAGAAAACTCCCCACCCCAACCAATTGAGCTACAACCACTTGACAAAATTGTATGTAAATATGTTTACAATATATAATAAAATATTTTAAATTTTAGTTTATATATATATATATATATATATATATATATATATATATACTCATTATTTTTTTATTTCATTTTCTTTCTTTATCAGTTATATTTTTCTTATTATTTAAGATGGTATTTAAGGGTAAATTTATTTGTGCACAATTTTATTTTATTTTTCCATATCGTTACAATTTTCGTGTTATTCAAGCACAATTTTATTTTATTTTTTCCATATCGTTACAATTTTCGTGTTATTCAACATAGTATAAGAGTGATGTTGTATATGAAGAGAGAGAAGGAATATGTGTGAGGATTAGAGAGACTTTTGAAATGCCTTACCTTGTTTAAAATGACCTGAAAAATGAATGGAGTGATAGAGAATGTTTAAAATTCGATGGAGAAAAGGAAGAAACCATAATTGAGAAAAGTATCATGCTTTGTTAAATTACAAGGAGTGAAGCATTAAGAATTCAAAGAAGATGTTAATGTTGTTAGAAAAATCTATAAAAACATAAGCAAGTAATAATAATAATACAAGAGATTTACATGAAAACCTTACTGTGTGAGTGAGATGTTGAACAACCTATTCAATTCAATAATTTAATTTGAATGCTTCAGAGAGCATGGGTATTTGAAGTTGATTGGAGTATTGATGGATTCTTTCGGTGTCATTAATTATTGTTTGTATCATTTTTTTGTTTATTTGTAAATAGTCATGTGAATGAAATTATATGGTGGATTTTTATGGGCACACTAATATTTATTCACTCATGGTTTGGAGACATTTTGAATTCATTTATAGAGGAGTTGGAAGGTAGTGTATTGATATTTTTTTGGAAAGAACCTCAAACTGAGGGAACATAATATGCCAAGGAAAGTATTACCATTATGAAGAATCTATTATGGGTGATGGTATAGACATTGAGAGATATTTTGTGCAGATAATCACCATAAATAGATATATATGGTTCAATTTTCTTCCATATTGTGTTTTTTTTTACTAAATTTTGTCTTTCTCCTAAGTTTATAAAGGGGGAAAGGGGTTGCATGGGTGCTAAGTGTCAGGTGAAGACCATGTATACTTAATCCTAGTTCCTAATGGAAATTGAACCATTCTAGCCATTGGAATGTCTTGTTGCATATGTGGAGGGTGAGATAGGAAAGATTTGTAACCATGTGTTGCCTATAAATCACTGGAATTCTAGGTGAGTTATATTGGGACATTTAGTGCACAATTATAATTGAACTTCCTTGACGAAGTTAGTATCCCTGAAGTGATAATTTCTTAGGTGGTTTCACAAGGTGTGAAGCTCGAAGGGTACCTGGAGACTCCTAAGTGAAGTTGGGTTTCTTGGAGCTGCAGTTATCTGAGACTTCCCGACCATCTTATGCTAGAGCCCTAGAAGGGAATTGGGATAAAACAAGGGACTGTGGTGCGGTGAAAGGGGTACACTTCCCTGGTTTGTGTAGGATGATGGGGATTGAGAGACTATACGTTTGAATTGACATTGGAGTTTGGTACATTGACTAAAGAACACCTGCATTGTTTGAGAGACCATAGTTGGCTTTAGGTAAGTCGTTACCCCAGTGGATTCATACTCTCAACTCAGGGGTGATGTGTTGCTAAGAGATCTAGAGAAGAGAGGTATACAATTGAGAGGAACATATGAGGTTTGCAGCCAGTTGGTGGACTTTTTAAGGATAAATATTATTTTCTTTTTTATCATGTTAAATGTTAAGTTGTTATGCTTTAATGTTGTGAATTATTTAATGGTATTTCTATGGTTGCATGTATGTTATTATGCATGTTTGATTTAAATTTAAATTTGTGTGTGTGTATCATATGGAACTAATGATTGTTAGTATCATTTGAAGGATGTATTAGTACTAAAATGAGAAATGTGGTTATTATGGTGGAATGTTGTCTTTTTATCGTAAATTTCAATTGAAGGGATTTATGATTGTGTTTTAGAACATATATATGTATTGGTTGGCTTATGCAAATTGTAGAAATATCTAGGTTGAAATAATATTTCATAACTAATTCTATCGAGGTGAGTGCACAAAGTTAGTGGACGATAAAGTGGTGACAAGGGGAGAAGGAATGTGCACATGCAGGAATGCATGCATGTTTCTAGGAACACACTCGCGTTCTTAATCCTACATCCTCGGTACTCGCCAAACCTCCACATAGAATTTACAACTTCAATTATTTAGGAACGCACATACATTCCTGAGAAACACATGTTCATGAATGTGCACACGTTCCTAAAAACAATTGAAATGAAAATAACGCACGTGTGCTTTAGGAACACGCATGCATTACTAAATTGCATGCACATTATTAGTAATAGGAACGCTTACACATTCCTTTTAACACAATATACCGCCTCCTCTCTCTCTCTCTCTCCAACCACTCTCTCCCTACTCTCTTGCTCACTATATCCCCTTCTCCCTCTTCCTCTCCCTTTCTCTCTGCCCCCTCTTCCCTCCTCTTCTTATCTCCTTCTTCCCCCCCTCTCTCTCCCCAATTTTTCTCCCTTCTCTCTCTCCCTCTCTCTCTACCACACTCACTCTCTTTGTCCTCTCTCCAACTTCTTCCCTCTCCTAACCTCTAATTCTCTCTCTCTCCCTCCCTCAATCCCCCCCTCTCTCTTGTTAGAATAATGTAGATGTGCTCGTTTCACCATAGACAATGCTACACCATTGTCACCCAACCATAGGCACAAATCCACCCTTGATCACCTTAAAATTTGAGAGAAAGAATGATTCCAGGAATCCAAACCATAACCAATAGATAACCAAGAGAGAGCACCTTCTCCGAGGGTAGCGCACAAGAGAAAGTACTATAAATACTGAAAAATAGTTCGAATTGTACAACTACAGTTGTTGTCTCTCCTCCTCTAAACTTGCACACTATTTCTGGTTTTCTGAATGAGAGTGAGTGAAAAAATGAGCCAAGACATCCTCTATTTATATTAATTTGTCCAGTGATTTTTTTGGTTGGGCCAACCTGACTTTCTAGTAATCAAATTTCATGTTTATCTTTTTCCTTTGAGGTCGACTTTTCTTCTTAGAGGATTTTACCTTAATATTATATATTTTTATGAGCCGACATGTCTTCTAGGGTTTTCACACATCTTTTTATGGTTTCTCTTACTTCCAGAATATTATATTCTAATCAAAGGTTCCATATGGAGGTTAATACCTCCCACAGCTACCATAATATCAACACTCCCTCTTAGCTAGGGAGGTATTTAACCAGGATGTTCCCTTATCATCTTCATATCCTTTCTCATTATGCCATGATCCTCTTTTCATGGTTATGCAGACCATGCTACTGGTAGCATCATTACGTCACACATGGCTATACCCATGTGGACCTGTCAATCTTGTCTAGGAGCCACAATCTGCTAGAGAACACTAGAGCTACACCTCGTAGTGTGTGTCACCATCATTGTTATGGGATACACCCACATGACATGATCACACATGGATACACCCATGTCGTGAGAATCATCATTACTATCATAATCATCTAGTAGCAATCTAGCATCAAAACATATTATTGTACTTGTTCTTGGTATTCTTCTGTCATAGACAATATCAAAAAATCCATGATCCTCTTTTAGCTATATTGATGATCCATCTCCACCACCATGTGTCTAGCACCTCAGGTCATTCTTGTCCCATAAAAAGAATCATGAGCTCATCTGAGCCACATTCACCTCATAGTTGATCCTCTCATAGGATCTGTCTTATGCACTTCCAATCCAAAAATTGTATATCCCGACAACCATACTTCATCATTGTATATCAATAATATTTATCTGTACCACATAGATACATGCATGCTATGTTATAACCCAATAATACGATCATGGTTCAACCATGTACTGGCACAAGGTGATCTCTACAAATCAAATGTCTATCCCATCACAAAACTTCCTCATATGTGTCATCATAGGTGTGGCCATGGAATTCCTATGTCAAACTATGAATTCAACTCCCTCTATCCAAGAGAATCCTCAGACCATGCTTCCATCTGCTGCAGGCCCCTTTTCATTTTACAATGTATCACAAAAATGCGTTCGCTTCTTCTTGATCATGGACTCCCTCTCAGATTTATCTCTTATGACCTTCTCGAAACAAGAAACAAGAACAACAAAATCTCCATGGTATCCTCCATGGAGGATATCCTGCTTAGAGTGTAGGTTAATAACCAATAAAATCTCCTAAAGGAGATCAACTTCATCTCATAAACAATAAGAATTTACATAAGAACAACAAGAAGAACAAGTGTATCTATAGTATTAAGGGGTTAGTATAATGATAATAACTTCAATAGATCAAGATGCAACATAAGATAATAATAATGCCATAACAACTAGAGACATATCAATTTTAAATAATCAAACCTGGTGTCTTCATTTATATGGAGGGTGCACTTGTTCCTATGAATGTATTGAATCCAAGATCACACCTTGGACAAGGTCTCTAACACATCTCCTGCAAACACATTCATGATTTTCTAGATGATATAACTTGAAAAGAATATATAAGTGCATACCTTTGAAATTTGCAGTATCATTCATCTTGTCTTCTAATCTGAAACTAAAAACCATCTTGACAAGAAGAGGTTAGAAATTGAATAAAAAAGGTTCAATGATTAGAACAAACTAGAAACCCTGAATTTTCAACTTTGACCACAAAAAACAATTTTTACCGAAATTCAACCTTTGACTTTGACTCAAAAACTCAAACTTGACATTTTTACTAGTTGAGGGCATCAGAGGGTGTGCTAGGCTAGGGAACATTAGAACACCAAAAATAAATTAGGTCCAATGCTTCACTAAAAGTGCCCAAGATTTTCGGTTTAGGGTTTGTTGCAGCTACAAAAACAGAAACCCTAGTTACAGCTGCAACTGGTGCTACAACGAGCTTGACAAGGAAATATCAATCTACCTTCTAGCGAGTAGATTGTTCTAAAGGTAGTATGGGACCATAACCTGTTAGAATAATGTATATGTGTGCATTTCACCATAGACAATGCTACACCATTGTCACCCAACCATAGGCACAAATCCACTCCCGGGCACCTTAAACTTTGAAAAAAATGATTCCAGGAAGCCACACCATAACCAATACATAACCAAAAGAGTGCACCTTATCCAAGGGTAGCATATAAGAGAAAGTATCAGAAAGATTGAAAACAAGAAAATTGTACAACTATAGCTGATGTTTCTCCTCCAAACTTGTGCATTGTTTCTGGTTTTCTGCATGAGATTTATTGAACAAATGAGCCAAGACTTCCTCTATTTATATTAATCTTTCCAATGACTATTCTCGTTGGGCCGAACTGACTTTTTGGTAATTATATTTAATATTTATCTTTTTCCCATGAGGCCGACTTGTCTTCGTGGAGGATTTTACCTTAATATTATATATTTTGCTGATCTGACAGACATGTCTTCTAGGGTTTTCACACATTTGTTTAGGGTTTCTCTTTCTTCTAGAGTATTTTATTCTAATCAAAGGTTCCATATGGAGGTTAATACCTCTCGTATATACCATAATATCAACATCTCTTTCTCTCTCTCTCTCTCTCTCTCTCTCTCTCTCTCTCTCTCCTCCCCCTCTCCCACTTTCTCTCCCCCCCCTTCTCTCCCTCTCTCCCCTCTCTCTCCCCCTGACCTTCCCTCTCTCCCTCCCTTCCATTCTCTCCATCTCTTCCCCTCTCTCCCCCACTCTCTCTCTTTATCTCCCAATTTCTCTTAACTCCCCTCTTTTCCTATATCTCTCCCCCCCTTCCCTTGTCTTTCCCCCTTTATTTCCCCCTCTCTCTCTTAACCTATTTCTACCTATATCTCTTTAAATCCCTCTCCC
>SNQJ01S0028802.1:30338-60680 GCA_010110895.2 Picea sitchensis
GCCCAAAACCTCCAGCAACACGTGCCTCCCTGATCAATATGATACAACCAGTAAGTCCTGTGTCTCTATCTGAGCACACACCTCACAGTCCAGAGCCCGGCTCACTGTGAAAAATGGTCCAAAAGAATGTTTTTCCTGCGCCCCTCCTCCTCCGAATGGCCCGCACATCCCCCTCATCCCCGCCTTGTTCCTCCCGACCACCTTACGCAGTTACTCCTCACAACCACCCTCTGTCCCCCGTACTCCGTTTCATTTACCTTTTCCTTATCGTCTCGGGATTTCTGGGCTTCTTGCCCTGCGCACGCCACCCTTGGCAGCCTACGCCATCCCTGTTCTTACATTATTTTATTTATTTTCCTTAATTTCTGTCACAGTTCATTGAATGCATTCTACAGTTTGATTACCACACAATTAATCATGCTTAATTTCTTTAACTGGTTTTTCTTTATAATCTTTAATCATTTATTCAATTAGGGTCGTTACATGTTCAAGCAAACAAATGACCTGTGCATCTTTGATGTAAATTGGGGATGTGTCCAGAATGATAGAGTATCACTTCACTTTCCAGTTGCTAGGTACCTGTGTGCTGGAAGTCTGAGTTTTGCAAGCATGTGAAATCCGATCAAGATCTGACTTGGATGCATTTGTTGTTACAGGAGAATCGACTGGATTGAAGCCTTTGTTGCTTCCTCCTCGAGGCTTCCAACAAAACCCGCAGTCTCTTGCGCTTCCACTGGTTCAACATCGAAACTACACTCTGTAGTTCAATATACCCATCCATCACATTTCCATCATGAATCTTCTCTTGACACCCTTGATCTTGATAGTGGCATCCATGCCTCTTTTACTAGCACCATAGTAGAAAAAACAATCGGATCGTTAAGGACCCTGGACAAAATCCAAAGCTATTAACATCAGATCCTACAACAAATCCACGTCTTAGGTGAATGCTTGACCTATTGAAATGATGATCTCCAGGAAAATCGACAGACCTTGACCTAGAACCAAGCCTGTTAAGCTCTTGTCCTTCACCATCCAAACGATCATAACTGTCATACAACAATTCCTTCATTGCGTGTGTGGATGTGCTGTAGACTTCCTTTTCTTGCTGGCTATGATACCTCTGCATGGTTCTTCCTCGTGGTCAAGTGTCTTCTACCTGTAAAACACTTCAATAGCCAAACTACGTTCACCATGGACATCTGTGCACACAATCATCTACTTGGAAATCAGGCATTTGGCAACTTGCGGGCTTTAACACCTGCATTTTCTTTTATTTATTTGCTTCAATGCTTTATCCAATATGGACCGGATGTTTGAAGTTTGTAGCATTTATATGCACTGGTGCATACATAATTCTTTCGATGAGGTGAGTGGTGTGTATGGAGCTTGGCATTTGCGTTGGGCTATGTGTTGACTTGTGGCTATAGCTTGTGGCTTCACAATATGCACTTTGATATGTTGAATTGAGGTTTGGCATATGTCATATAGCTTACACTTAGAACACACACACATTTTCATATTTATTTACAGGTAATAAAAATAATATTTTTTTCATTTGAAAATATAAATAGGCTAAAAAACTAGGGGTTTTAGAAAAACATAACAATTATTGTTTTCTTTGGAATGCAGGTAAAAGCGATCAACGAGAGATTTGATGAAAAAAAGGGAGTATGACATTGGCCAAAATACCTACGGGAACGATAAATCAAGTAGCGAGTAATGAGGGCATTCTAAAAAAATACCATTATTTTTTTATCGCTAACATCTGGCTCCAACTGGGATGGATACCTCCCAGTGAGGTTTCCAAAAACCTAGTAGTTTCAATCGCCTTTACCATTGGGCTATGGAGTCATTTGGCCTACGCAACTGGTCCTTTGTAACTTGTAGTCTTCCTGTAGCCTACTTATTCATGAAGTCAATCAACTGAAAATGATCTAGTTGCTCGTATGAAGATATTATTCTCACACCTAATCCTAATTGTAAACAGTAGAAGTGAATTGATCAAGTAAACTTGAGTCTCCAATGCAGCCAATTTAGAAAATGATTAACTAATAATCTCCTTGATCTTGACCCAAAAAATATAGGAAACCATAGCATGGAGAAATGTAATTTGTTAAGATAACACAACCATCCTTCATCTAACAAAAACATTTTGACATTTATGTTTCTTATAGAGACCAAATAGTCAACAATAGGGTCATCAAATACACAAAGAAATACCTCTACTTGTTGCTGATCCAACTGAGAACTGAAATGTTGTTGTTGTTGCTGGTGTTGTTGGTTGCTTTCAATGATCCTAGTGTTGAATGTAGATAGCTCAACCTTTGCTGCAGATCCAAAATTGTCACACGCTGAAAAAATCTGCTCATCATCTTTTTCCCCATATCTGTTGTGATTTCCCTTTGTCTGCCAATCTGAAAGTTCAAGGCTATCCTTAGTATTTGCTGCAGATTTGAGACTGTCATTTGCTGATATGTCAATCTAATGATTATCTTTTGAATTTCTGAAATGAATAATTTGATCTTCATGACAACCTAAGACAATAAATGCATTTGGTACAATGTCAAAGGTATCTACACTAATCTTGTCATTTTGTAGGTCACCAATCTCTTGGTCATAGAAAGAGGTATCTTTTACTGCAGCAAACTCTTCATAAATGTTTAATTCCTTATTCAACAAACTAAATTCTTGACAACATTCGGGATATACAAGGTCAGCTGAAAACGTTCCTTTGCAAAATAAATGAAATGCAGCATGAAAGTCTGCCAAGGAACTAATACTTTCATTTAGAAGAGACCGACACCAGTCAAGGGAAATCCCCTCTAATGAATACTTGAAAAGCTTAATTTGAACATCCTCATGTACACTTTCAATTCGATGAATAAAGTCATGAAAATCCAGCAAGTATTTAGCTGGTACTTCCCACTCTTCTCCTAGAAATCTGGGAAGACAATTTTCCCATTCATCTTTACTAGGTATTGGATGAGGGTAACCATAAATATTTGAGAAATTGCAAAATGCATACCTCTTGTTCATTTCATACCAATGGAGTCGCCAACATATTTCGGAACAATGGAATCGTCATTGAATCTGTCCTTCATGGAGTTTTGTCCTTTATGGAGTCGCCAGATAGATGATTACAACCAAAAATATGTCCAAACTTTGTCTATCATCAAAGCTAGATCTTGTCGTCTCCCAAGGAAGCTGAGCTTCAATCTCTTCTCCCCGACAACGACGCCAATTTGTTATCTCTCCAGGAGTCCTTCTCAAGTTGTATCTTGAAGAAGCCTGGTAAATTAAAGTGTGATTGATTTTGTGTTTATGTTTGGATCAAATGGGATAACTGACCTACTGGATTGTTACCAAGACAGTCAAATGTATATAACCAGATGAAACAATGCTTTCAAGAATTAATAATCGGATAAATAGTTTAACTGGTGGATGAAGAAGGCTATACTTATTAACCAGAACAAACATGTGATGGGTCAAATAAGATAGTACATATTTCTTATTAAATCATGGTTTATGAATTGACTAAGTGAGATAACAATCACTAGCAATTAAGATAAACATAGATCAATAATAATCATCAAAGTATAAGAAAAGAAAGGAAATGGTAATCTGACATCAACAATGAAAGGAACTTGTGATCTGTATTATATATATGGAAAAGTCTATTACAATAGAAACATGGTCCAGTATCCAGACTCGAACCCCCACTTCATCTCAAATTCTAGGCTTTATATCCTTTACAACATCTTTCCAGATCCTAAGAAACTAGATTGAATTTACTAAAGATAGAAGGTCAAAACAATTTTCATTAAACTAGGAAAATATCCTATTTAATAGGTCAAACTCTTATCCTGATAGTCTTCATGGCCTTTGACAGCTGCCACAGGTCCTGAGAAGCTGATGGATGAGGTCGAAAATGCCACCTTGGAAGACATGCCATTTTTTTCCACAAATAGGCAACAAACTTTATCTCTTTCACCTTGCTGGCACCTCCAAAACTGGAACAACACATTGAAACATATCCTCTTAATTATAACCTTCACTTAGAAACAATCCTTGTGCCCTTTAGAATGATAAAACTTGGATCTGTGCAAAAAGAGTGCCATTCTTCCCTTTTCTGCGCTTTTGGTGGCTAAAGAGCCAAAATTCTAACTTGTAAGCCATCGAAAGCTCTGCTTTCGATGGCTAAGGACAGTTGTGAAAGCCTACCTAAGCCACCGAAAGCTCTGTTTTGAAACAGTCTTCAAAATTGCAAAAATGCATTTTCTCCTAGCTTTCTGATCTTCAAGACTGCTCATCTGGGGCCTCTACAAAAGTGCATTTTCTCCTAGCTTTCTGATCTTCAAGACTGCTCATCTGGGCCTCTACAGCCTGAGAAAGGTCTAGATTATGAACAGGGATGATAGTTGCTTCTAGATTATTAACAAGGTTGATAGCGGCCTCTGCTAGGATTTTTAGGTCAGGGTGTGCTCCTATACTATAGTACTACTCAACATTCATACTATGTATCTATTATTAATTTATATATATCAATCTTTGTAAGATTTTAGATTATTCATTTAGGCTTAACACATGTATCTGAATAAGTGACATGTACAAGATCTTAGCATCTTCTGTTTTACTGAAATGGCTATGTTCACCCAATTTTGTCATATCCCTGATCTTTATCCCTTCAAGCAACAAAATCAGAGTATAGGCTAGATGTATAACCCGACTACTGTTGGTTGCTTTTAATTGATGATGATTTTCCATGTTGATACTCTAATAGCTATATTCATCAACCTCTAGCATTCCAGTATTCTGAAGAAGGGTTACTGAAGGTATTTCCATAATTTTGCAATTTTCCTCTGTATTCTGCATGAGCAAGATGACAAGTAGAAGATTTTCCATTTGAGAAAAACAACAACCCAAAACATGGGTGGTTTTCTTCCATATATGTGAACTTCTGCACTCTTTAGTATCTTAATCGAACCTTAGTTTGCTAAAAACCATAACCAGCCTGACTTCCAGATAAAGATCCAACACTCCCAACAAGTGTGTGATCAGGAAAAGATGTGCTGCATTATACAGTTTGGTGAATATATATATCATCCTTATTCACAAACCAAGAATAAAAGACAGAAGGAACATTCTGCAATGTTCCCATTACTTGTTGAATTTACCCACCTCTGATGCATGGAACTTGAATGCCTCTTTTGGAACATTACCCCCAAATAGCACTGAACACTATAACAGATTGATGCTGCTCCAAGGAAGAAAATAAAACACAGAAGAAATGCACCTCCACATGTTTTTAACCTGATTCTTCCCCTTAAGGCAATGTTGCTTTTGTTCAAGCAAACAAATGACCTGTGCAGCTTTGATGTAAATTGGGGATGTGTCCAGAACGACAGAGTATCACTTCACTTTCCAGCTGCTAGGTACCTGCGCGCTGGAAGTCTGAATTTTGCAAGCTTGTGAAATCCGATCAAGATCTGACTTGGATGCGTTTGTTGTTACGGGAGAATCGACTGGATTGAAGCCTTCAATGCTTCCTCCTCGAGCCTTCCAACGAAACCTGCAATCTCTTGCGCTTCCACCGCTCCAACATCGAAACTACGCTCTGTAGTTCAATATACCCATCCATCACATTTCCAGCATGAAACTTCGCTTGACACCCTTGATCTAGATAGTGGCATCCATGCCTCTTTTATTAGCACCATAGTAGAAAAAACAATCGGATCATTAAGGACCCTTGACAAAATCCAAAGTTATTAACATCAGAGCCTACAGCAAATCCACGTCTTGGGTGAATGCTTGACCTGTTGACATGAGGACCTCGGGGAAAATCGACAGACCTTGACCAAGAACCAAGCCTGTTAAGCTCTTGTCCTTCAACATCCAAACGATCATAACTGTCATACAAAAATTCCTTCATTGCATGTGTGGATGTGCTGCAGACTTCCTTTTCTTGCTGGCGATGATACCTCTGCGTGGATCTTCCACATGGTCAAGTGTCTTCTACCTGTCAAACACTTCAATAGCCAAACTACGTTCACCATGGAAATCTGCGTACACAATCATCTTCCTGGAAATCGGGCGTTTGGCAACCTGCGGGCTTTGACACCTGCGTTTTCTTTTATTTCTTTGCTTTAATCCTTTTCCAATATGCATTGGATGTTTGAAGTTTGTAGCATTTATATGCATTGGTGCATACATAATTGTTTCGATGAGGTGGGTGGTGTGTATGTAGTTTGGCATTTGTGCTCGGCTATGTGTTGACTTGTGGCTTCACAATATGCACTTTGATATGTTGACTTGAGGTTTGGCATATGTCATATATATTACACTTAGAACAAACACACAATTTTTCATACTTATTTACATATAATAAAAATATTTTTTTTCATTTGAAAATATAAATAGGTTCAAAAACTAGGGTTTTTAGAAAAACATAACAATTATTGTTTTTTTGGAATGCAGGTAAAAGCGATCAACGAGAGTTTTGATGAAGAAAAGGGAGTATGACACTAGACAAAATACCTAGCGAATGATAAATCAAGTAGCAAGTAATGAGGACATTCTCAAAAAATACCATTATTTTTTTATCGCTAACATCTGGCTTCAACTGGGATGGATACTTTCCAACGAGGTTTTCAAGAACCTAGTAGTTTCATTTGCCTTTACCATTGGGCTATGGAGTCATTTTGCCCACGCAACTGGTCCTTTGTAAACTGTAGTCTTCATGTAGCCTGCTTATTCATGAAATCAATCAACTGAAAATGATCTACTTGCTCGTATGAAGAGCTTATTCTCACATGTAATCCTACTTGTAAACAGTAGAAGCGAACTGATCAAGTAAAATTGAATCTCCAATGCAGCCAATTTAGAAACTAATTAACTAATAATCTCTTTGATCTTGACCCAAAAAATATAGGAAACCATAGCATGCAGAAATGTGATTTGTTAAGATAACACAACCATCCTTCATCTAACAAAAACATTTTGACATTTATGCTACTTATAGAGTTAGAATAGTCAGCAATAGGGTCATCAAATCCACAAAGAAATACCTCTACTTGTTGCTGATACAACTGAGAAATGAAATGTTGTTGCTTCTATTGGTTTTCCTGGTGTTGATGGGGCCTAAATCCCCTTATTCAACAACAAGAACCAAACCCTCCACCGAGGCCCAATTAGACTCTGTAACGTTTGGAGTGGAATGGTTCTCCAAATCTTGCGATCTGGACAAACTATCGATGGGATTTGTGTTTTCTGGTGAAGGCTCTTCCTTCAGTTAGGAAATTTATTTTTCTGTATTTCTCTTGAGTGGGGATGGTATGAGAGATGCAAGCCAGTATAAACCAACTTGACAAATAATAGAACAAAAGTATTAACTAGGGGGAAGAGGTCGAGCTTGGGATAACTCGCCGCTCAAACATGCAAACAGTTATTCTATGCCACATGGCCTAGTACTAATACATTAACCAAATGAACATCCAACTACTGTCTGAGAAAAACTAATTAACAGAAGAAAACACATACATAATCAAGATCATGGTAAGAAAAATAAATTCATCTACCATAACATTCATCACATAACAACACAACAATTTATCTTCATTATTAAAGCAAAGAACATCAAGACATTGCACCAGATAACTTGGCAACATAATTAATTACTCTTACTCATTTACTGCATCATTCATGGAACAAGAAAGGAAGTAATTATTCTCCAACTCCAATCACATACATCTAATGAAAATAACTTGTCTTTGGTCTAGAAGGACTTGTCAATTCACAACAGTCTCAAAATAATTATCAACAAACAAAAAGGAATAGTTCTTACAACAACCATCGACCTCTGACTAATTGGTCGATGTCTCTATTTATAATATAAAATTCAACCGAAATCAACCAATAAATATAGTTCGAACCAAACAAAAATCAACATTAGGCGTGGTCATCCAACAGTTTCTTGGATAGTCCATCTGGGATAATTCTTGAAAAGGGTGACTTCTTTCATACTCAGGCCAACAGATCTTTGCAGGTTTGAGCCCATGGGACTCTTCGTTGTTTAATTAGGGCTACGTATAGTCCTATGATATCGACTGCATGCGTTCAGAACTTCATCAAACTAGCTTTTAGTAGTTACAACATAGTCCGAGATTTGATCGCCTATTTCACGAACAATTGTACTCATCTTAGCTTCGTATCGGCTATCTTTGCACATCTTTCAGCCCACAACAAGTCTCATTCGGTGGGTGTCTTGAGTCGATAACTGATCAGGGATGTCATACTCGGAGATCCCATAAACCTTTATTGCACAGATGATTCAACTTCAGTGTTCTCTTCGAATCCTTCGGAAAAATCATAGGATGAAATTTGTTCGGTAATCGGGGAGGTTTCTTTCCTGCAATTAAAACGACAAAGTTTAGCGATTTCAAAGAAATTTGTGATAGGACGTAAATAAATTGAAAAGACTAATGCGTACCTATTTAGCCAGCTAGTTTCAACCATTTAGTACTTACTTGATCTCAGTCTCTTCTTCGAATGACTTGTGATGACCTGGCGATGACCTGGCCGAAGCCGTCACTACTTTGGTTAAATGGAATTACATCAGCGCATCATGGGGTGGCAAATCAAGTACAACATTATGAACGTTTTTAAATGGTCATATTAATTATTCGACCTTTGGTGACCAAAAGAGACATTGAAGGCAAGCGTGCGCATGTATACTTCCTAAAGGGTCGGACACCATAAAAGGAGATCCATTAAATGCTTCCAGAATCCGTATTATCAAGTGTGTAAAACATCATTATTCGAATACCGGAGGTTTGGACCAAGGTCGGGGGGATCGTACCAGATGTTACCTGTAACTCTGTTTGGCAGCATTTACATGCTCTGGATTGCATCTGTCGAACAACTATGGTGCGTTGAGTCTTTAATCACCATGTCGCGGGGCGCAAGTGTCTTATTGGCACGCTCTGTTTTGCTCCTCTGGTTTTTCTATAAATTCAGGGAGTTCTGGGGAAAACTTATGCTCATGCCGTGCTTAAATTCTTGTGATTTACGGTAGGTTGAATTTTTCTTGGTGAAGTCCTGTATAGATGTTCCTCGTCCTACGAGAACGCCCTAGTTGTAACATTGTTGCATAATGGGATCCCCTTTCAACAGAGGGCAAGGTCTGCAATGTAGCCGAAGTGCCAGGCTTGAGCACCAGTGTGCCTGGGATTCTTTTGGGTCAGCTTCCCATGTCTTTGAAAGCCCAATAGGAGGTGCAGGTTTTGGCTCAGAGACGGTGTCAGTGTCCCCAATGGAGATTGAAGCTGAAAAGGGTGTGTTTGAGGAAGGTACGCTTGTAAACGTGTCTTCTTAGGATCTGAAACTATGGAGAAGAGGGAGGCCTAGAAAGGATATGTCCAAATGGGGGGAAACCTGCCTTTCAACTGAGTTGAGCGCATGTCCAACTATTGAGGAGTTTTTGGAACTTCCTCACTTGTCGGAGCCATCTAGGATTATCGACAGAGGAGACAGGAGATGAAAGGGAAGGGAAAAAGAACCCAGTCCTCACCTCGAGAGTCTCATTCAATAGTTAGAGCAAGATAAAATTGTGATAGCCAAACTCTACCAAGAAAATAGAGAGCTACAACATTAGTTGGTGGAAAAAGACCAGGAGATACCGTCGTTGCAGGGTTGCGCAGGAAACTCGGTTTGGATTCAGAGATGGCTCCAGGAATCCCAGGATACAATTGTGCAACTGCGCGAGGTGCAACATGCAGCAGAGGAAAGGAACACAGTGCCAGGCGCCAGTAGTGGCCTGGGGAAAGGTTCACGTGAGGGAAAGACATAATGGGTGATCCTACGCCTTACATTCTCCTAGGTGTCTTTCTGGACAAATTTTTCCTTTTTGTTATTTTGTTGTAAAGGTACTCTTGCGTTTACTGCTACCAGGTCGGTTGGTAGCGACGTGGCTTAGTTGTATGTGATTTGGACTTGGTGGGAGCCCTTAATATCAAATATTGGAAGTATTTTGAATGTATCAATATTTCTCATAGGCAGTTAATCCGTGTTTTCTTATCACAAGCTATTGGTTAGCACACATTATTAAATTTTTCAATTGTTATTGTTGTACTATGGTTTTGTTGATAAGTTTCTTTTTGTGAGATGTCTGATATCAATTGATGCTTACATGGCATTATCAACCCTGGGCCATTAAAAATAATTAATTACAAAAGGCATTCATTGGTAGGAAAGTATCTTACTTGGGACTTCGCTCGTGTCAACGTATCGGGGATCGATTGTTTACTCCTTACCTCTGCGCAGTGTTTACTATTACACTTTTCTGCCGAAGCTGAATGGATCAGTCTTCGACGAAATCCTTCCTGAGGTTGTTCGTAGGAAATAAATGCTTTTAATGACCAACACTGATAAAGAACGATACTCAATTACTTTGACTTCCCAAACAATTTTCACCACCTTCACCTTTTGCCTATGGCGAATTTCTCAAGCGAGTCAAGGAAACTTCTGGGTCGTCGATTCCTTGAGTAGTTGTTAAGTATTTTAGAGTTAAGATGATTCTTCGTTGTATGTTCAAGTGAAATTTTAATCAATTAAAACGTGAATCATATCAGATAAGCGAAGGATCAATTTCAATCCGAGGCGAAAATAGTCAAAAGTAAAATATAGGGTGGTACCCAAAAGGAAATGGTCACAAAACTTTTAGGGTGTGTTGAATACTCAACAAATGGCGATTTATTGGGCAGACATAGAATCTTTATTCCTCTTTCATTTCCCTTGAGGTATTACTGAACCTCAGAACATATACTTCGACACTTCTTTTATTCGTACTCACTGAAGTTATTATTTTCCTCTCTTTTTTTTTAATTCTATTTATTTTATTTTATTATTGGAAGTATTGTTTTAGGGATTGACTGTTCACTAGGAGGGCATTAGGTTCCCCCATTAGATTTTGCAACCAATAAGTACCTACACCAATCTTCTCAGCCACCTGGAAAGGCCCAAGCCATAGGCTCTGAAACTTGAAATGTTTCCCTTTGGGTTCATTTTCCCTATCCCACTTCAGGACTAAATCTCTTACTTCAAAGTTATTTTCCTTAGCTTTATGCTTATCGAACCTTATTTTCACTATGTGTTGATGAGCCAAGAATTTTGACTTAGCCTTTTCTCTCTCTTCTTCCAGCATGAGCAGAGTATTGATCCTCTATTGCATGACCGATGAGGGTTCTTCCTACGAGTCTTAGGCCAATTGAAGAGATGTCAGATAGAGCCCATTCAGAAGGATAGCTTATTTCCCGTAGACTAAGAAGTATGGGGAATTTACTATGGCTTCTTTGGGTGTGACCCTATTGGCCCATAGGGAATTATGTAGTTGATTATGCCACCCCATTCCCCAATGGGTAATAGTTTGTAGAGTATTTGATTATACTTCCTTTATCTAGAGCAAACTCAATCAATAGGGTAGAACAAAAGTAGGCTGCATTATCAAAGACCAGAATAGAGGGGATGCCAAACCTTGTGATCAACTGTTGTTCTATAAATTGGATCACTACCTTCTCATTTACATGAGTTAGAGGAATGGCCTCTACCCATTTGGTGAAATAGTCGGTAGCAGTAAGAATGTACCTGTGGAGTTTTGAAGAACTAGGAGTAATTTCTCCTATGATATCCAACCCCCACTGCTCAAAAGGCCTAGAGACAGTCACAGGTTGAAGTGGGTTTGCTGCCCTTTTCTCCTTCCTGACACTTAATTGACAAGTCTTACAGTTCCTAGCATGAGTGTGAGCATTTTTAAACAAGGTGGGCTAGTAATAGTTCACTCTCAGAATATTATGGGCGATAGTGTTTCCTGCAAAGTGCCCTCCGACGAGACCATTATGGAGTTCCGTTAGCACCTTGTCAGCGTCTTCTCGTTCAAGACATCTCAATAATATCCCATCATAGTTGATCTGGAAGAGTATTGAATTTATAAGATGATATTGTGCAGATTACAATCTTAGGGATCTCCTTTCCTTATGGTTGAGGTTCTCGGGACAAGCCTCGTGATGTAAAAGATAAGTCAAATCATTGTACCAGGAGTATTGTGTTGGGGAGATGTATGCTACTTCGTTGCACCATAGTGCCATTTTATTTTCCCACCTGGAATCTTCATTTGATTGATCCTGGGCTACAGCTACGAGCTTGCACATACCTTGTCCTTTTACTAGCTTGGCAGGTTTTATATCTAGATCAAATTCCTGGACTACTTCCATCTAGTGTCCCCTTCTTTCCCCCATTTCTTGTTGGGTAACAGGGATCGGACCGCAAGATGTGGCATAATCACCTTAGTGTGATTTTTGAGAATATAGGACCTGAAATGATTTACTACCTTGTAGACCGCATAGGCATGTTTATCTATGGCAGAATGATTGAGCTCGGCTCCTTGAAAATTAGTACTCATAAAGGACACTGGGGCTTCATTGTTGTCATCATCTTTCTAGGTCAAAACTGCTGCTAGCGATTGGTCGGAAGAGAAAGTATAAAGGGAAAAGTCTCTGTTAAAACCGGGACTTTGCAACATCGAAGATCGGGATATGGCGGCTTTAATATTGTTGAAAGCATATTTTTTCTCATCATCCCACTTGAAATCGACATCCTTGTGAATCATCTTTTGCAAGGGTTTGATAATTTCGGCGAAATCGGAGGTGAATTTCCTCACAAAGTTGTTTTTTCCAAAAAAGGACTGCATGGATTTCTTGTTATGGGGTAGTGGGAGTTGATCTATGGCCTTAATTCATTCTAGATCTATGCGGATACCTACTTGAGATATAATATGACCTAACAACTTACCTTCCTCGACACTGAAGATGGTATTCTTAGGATTTAGCGATATACTGTATTTTTGGCACCTTTCGAAAATCTGAGTTAAGTGTTGGATGTGTTCTTCTTTATCCTTCTCTATCCTTCGAATACACTGTCACATCATCTAAATATACTACCACACACCTATTAATAAACCCCCAAAAATCCACATCCATGTCCCTTTGTAAGGTTGCTCGTGCATTGACTAACCCAAAAGTCATGTGTTTATAAACGAAGGTTCCCCATTTGGTTTGAAAGGTGGTCTTTAAACGGTCTTCCTCCGAAACCAACACTTGGTTGTACATTGAGAAACTATCTAGTAAGGAAAAAATATCCGAGCCCAACACGGTCTATAGGAGTTGCTCCATCGGTGGGACCGGATAATTGTCCTTCTCTGAAGCCCTATTGAGGTTCCGAAAATCTATGCATAGTTGGATTTTGCCCGACTTTTTCCTTACCGAAACGAGATTTTCCACCCATGCAAAATGTCTGAACTAAAAAATTATCCTTGTGTCTAGAAGCTTCCTTAATTCCTGGCACATGAGAGGCTCTAGGGATGGGTGATACTTCCAGAGATTTTACTGGAAAGGTTTCATTTTGAGTTTTAACAGGATGGTGTGCTGAATAATGCGGGTATTGTACATTTTCAAATCCTTGTAGGACCATGCGAAGACATCTTGGTATTGTCTGAATAATTTGAGGTAGGATTTCCTCTCTTCCTAAGACATAGTTTTGCCGAGATTAACATTCTTCGGGTTCTCTGGAGTCCCAAGATTCACAATTTCATGGAGGGGGCATGAGCTACCAGCCTTTGCATTTTTTGGGTCCCTTAAAATGATCCTTTAGATGAAACAAACTTTCTAGATTAGCTACCCCCTTTGGGATTGTGTGAGCTTTTAGATTTCCAACATCTTGTCCTGTCTGGGGATTAGTTTCAATTGTTTACTCTCGAAACTCTTCATCATCTATGGCTAGGTCTTTGAAACTGTCTTGGTTGGTCAAGAAGTTTATGATTTTCTCATCACATTCAAAGACTTTCCAATTAGAGATATTGTTCGGCACCAATGGTTTGTAGAGAAGATCCACAGTGAATCGAGAGGCTTCATAATCTTCTAAAGGAGACAGTCGAGAAGCGGTTGTGGCCAAGGAGTCGGCAAGAACTTTCTTTGCTCTCGGGATTGCAGTGATATTGAAAGCGTCAAAGCGCTCTATTAGCCTATGCACCTCCTGCTAGTAGTTCTTAAGATGAGGCGAATTACAATAAATAGTATTCCTCACTTGTCTAACAATGATCTCAGAATCTCCGAAAACCTTCAATTCCTTGACACCCAGATCGATGGCTTTCTTTAATCCTTGCACTAGAGCTTCATACTCGACAATGTTGTTGGTACATTCAAATTCTAGCCTGCAAGATAGGAAATACCGTCATCCTTTAGGGTTGATAAGGATACAACCCGCTCCTGACCCTTCTTGTGATTTAGATCCATCAAAGAAAAGGGTCCAAATCAGTGGAAGGTAATTGCCCTTTCTTTGTTCTATATCGATTTCTTGCTTACTGATCTCTCGTCTCGTAAGCTTGATCGCGAGATTTTGGAAAAAGAGAGAGTTTTCTATCAACGTCGACAGTTCCTCTTGAAATATTATTTCGGATTTTTGGGTAAGAGGGACAACAGACATTAGAGGAGAAAATTTCCCGAAGCAGGAATCACATGAGTAATTTCCCAATACCGGGAAATCGGTAGACACGGGATCATTCGGGGTTTCTAGGTCGGTGATCGTATGCTTTAGATATATTTATCTGTTGATTTTGATCATGCTCTTGTATCCCTTTAGTGGTAACCAAAGGTGTGCCCGGTCTATACTAAAATATCCATTCATCATTTTGGACCAGTCACGACTCAACAACAGTCCATATGCCTCCGGGCTATCTACTACAATGATGTCAATTATTTTCATGAAATTAGGATGTGTCGCTATCTTGATCGTTACATCTTTGAGTTCTCCCATAACTTTGACTTGGGTTCTGTCCAGTTGTATGACATGCTTATCACTTTTGAGAGGGACAACACCTAGTTTCTTACAAATGGCCAAGGGCATTACATTAGAGGACGCCCCAGAATCTACCAAGCAATTGTGAAGGTTCATGTTGAAAACATCAAATGTTAAAAGGAAAGGTGGTACAAAAGGCTTCTCCTTCCTACATTACGAGTAGGTATTTATGGTTGGCTTGCTTGCCAAATCTGTCAAGGATAGATATTTCTTTTTTTCATTGCCTCTAGTCGGGTCTTCTACCGAGCTCAAAGCTTGCAACAAAAAGTCTTTCTGCTGAGGAATCCTACATATATCCATAACCGATATATTAGCCTTCAACTTTTTCAAATCTTCGACTACGTTGTAATCCATCTTGGGAAATTCCTTGGTATGGATTCTTATAGGCTTTTTGCTGGGAGAGAAAGGCATTTCCGGGCGATCGAGAGTTAGCTTACCTTGTAGGGCCTAGGCAGCATCAACATTTTTTGGGCCGAGTTGACCTTTACTACGCGTCCGTGATACCGAAACTTCCGTGGGTTGTTCTCGAGACTCAAACAGATCATACAAAGATGTGATTACGTCGGGATCCCATATCAACATGGCCGTGTCTCGTGGTGGGTCAACTTCTTCCTGATCGACAATATTAATGGTCAAACTACTTGACTGTTCGGTCAGTGAGACATCGTCCATAAAACGATTGGCCATTAAATTCATGGCGTGGACCCATTGAGGGCATTCTCTTTCAGAATGGTCCTCCTGGTGATACGTGCAGAAAGAATCAGATTCAACATTCCCTAGGTCAATGTTTAGGTTGGTTGGGGGAGGCTCAATTGCTTTGAAAGGCTGGTTTCTTTTAAAGAAAGGCTTATAGGGTCTTTGGCCTTGGTTTCCTTCCCCTGTGCTTCTTTTCATGTCTATAATCTCATTTTATAGTTTCTTGACCATGTGCTGCATATATTCTATATCTCCATTACCTTTATCAGGAGCCTGTTCAGTCGGTTTCCCCTGTGGTCTAGTCAGAAGGAGCCCTCTCCTAGGAGGGGGTTGACTTTGTTTTCTTACTAGAGAGGATTTTCCTTCTTTACATCCTTTCATCTAGAATTATATCATCTTGGCCTCTTCAAAATTCTCCACGAGGGTTTTCTTGGCAACTCTTTTAATGAACATTTAAATAGAAGCCGAAAGCGCGTTGGCATAAACCTCAATCTGCAATTCTTGAGTGGGTTTCGCCGCGAGATGGAATTTGTTTAAGATGGTTGTGAATATTTGATTGAAATCCTTGACTCTTTCTTTTGGGGTCATAGTGGCTGCAAACAACTCAACCATCAGGGCTCCTGTAGTAGTTTCTTCCGCAAATTTGTCTAGAAAATCCTTTTGGAATTTAGCCCATCTAGTTATAGATCCTACCAGAAAATTAAAATACCACATGGAAGCAGAGTTTTCAAACGTGTAGGGAAAACTTCTGCATACTACTTCTTCATGTTGAATGTTCATAAGTCTGATCGCAAGTATGAATTTCTTGATATGGTCTTCAGGAAAGCCTGAAGTTTCAAGGTCGTACTTGGGAAGCAGCTTTTCCGGGTGCTGGGGAATATTGTGTACTTGCCCAGGGATGGCTACAGTGTCTCCTGCCAACCAAGGCTGGTTGTCTTGAAGTGGAAATTCTCGTTCCTCCTCATGACCGTTGTTCCCTTCCATATCTTCGGAGTCAGAGTCAAGCTCTTTTTCTTCTGAAAAGTCATCAGGCTCTGGGATATCGACGGTTGGCATTTCAGGGATGAGATCAAGAGGTTCTTGGATTTCAGTGATCACGAAGTCTATTAAGTCTTTGACGAAGTGTACAAAAACTTCTTCGGGAGTGCTAACCACCAGTGTTCTTTGTTGTTTTCTCCGAGGAAGGATGGGAGTTAAGGACAATGCACCAATTTATCGGGCGTAGGCTCTGGTGATTCTCCTCAATTGATTCACTTCCTTGTGAGGGAGGGCATAGGGTATTTCAGGGTGAAAAGTTTCTTCCTCGAACTTGGGTGAGTTACCCGTTTTAGGAGTACTCGGTAATCGTGGGATGTCTGTTGGATGACTAGCCATGCATGTAGACCATAATGAATCTGTAGACTGTTCGAAATGTTATATAAGTTATATGTTCAACCATTCATTCTCAGGCCCTCCTTCTAGTGCCAATTCTATTGATGGGGCCTAAATCCCCTGATTCAACAATAGGAGCCAAACCTGCCACCGAGGCCCAATTAGACTCTACAACGTTTGGAGTGGAATGGTTCTCCAGATCTTGCGATCTGGAAAAACTATCGATGGGCTTTGTGTTTTCTGGTGAAGTCTCTTCCTTCAGTTAGGACAGTTCTTTTTCCATATTTCTCTTGGGTGGGGCTGGTATGAGAGATGCAATCCAGTATAAACCAACTTGACAAATAACAGGACAAAATTTTTAACTATTGGGAAGAGGTCGAGCTTGGGATAACCTGCCGCTCAAACATGCAGACAATTATTCTATGCCACATGGCCTAGTACTAATATATTAACCAAATGAGCATCCAAATACTGTCTGAGAAAACCTAATTAACAGAAGAAAACACATACGTAATCAAGATCATGGTAAGAAAAATAATTTATCTACCATAACATTCATCACATAACAACACAACGATTTATCTTCATCATTAAAGAAAAGAACATCAAGAAATTGCACCAGATAACTTGACAACAGAATTAATTGCTCTTACTCATTTACTACATCATTCATGGAACAAGAAAGGAAGTAATTCTTCTCCAACTCCAATCACATACATCTGATGAAAATAGCTTGTCTTTGGTCCAGAAGGACTTCTCAATTCATAGTAGTCTCAAAATAATTATCAACAACCAAAAAGGGATATTTCTTACAACAACCATTGACCTCTGACTAATTGGTCGATGTCTTTATTTATAATCTAAAATTCAACCAAAATCAATGGCTAAATATAGTTTTAACCAAACAAAAATTGCCACGTGGCGTGGTCATCCAACAGTTTCTTGGACAGTTTTTAAATCAAGTACAACATTAAGTACAACATTATGAATGTTTTTAAATAGTCACATTAATTATTCAACCTTTGGTGCCCAAAAGAGACATTGAAGGCGAGCATGCACATGTTTACTTCCCAAAGGGTCGGACACCATAAAAGTAAATCCATTAAATTCTTCCAGAATCTGTATTATCAAGTGTGTAAAACATCATTAGTCGAATAATGGAGGTCTAGAAAAAGGTCGGGGGATCGTACTGGAAGTTACCTGTAACTCTGTTTGGTGAAGTTTACATGCTCTGGATTGCATCTGTCAAACAACTATGGTGTGTCGAGTCTTTAATCACCACGTCGCAGGGCGCGAGTGTCTTATTGGCACGCTCTGTTTCGCTCCTCTGGTTATTTTATAAATTCGGGGAGTTCTGGGGAAAACTTATGCTCATGCCGAGCTTACATTGTCGTGAGTTATGGTATGGCGAATTTTTCTTGGTGAAGTCCTATATAGATGTTCCCTGTCCTCTACGGACACCCGAGTTGTCACGTTGTTGCATAATGGGATCCCCTTTCAATAGAGGGCGGGGTCTGCGGAGTAGCCGGAGTGCTAGGCCCGAGCCCCAGTGTGCTTGGGATTATTTTGGGTTAGCTTCCCATGTCTTTGAAATCCCAATAGGAGGTGCAGGTTTTTGGCTTAGAGATGGTGTCGGTGTCCCCAATGGAGATTGACACTGAAAAGGGTGTGTTTGAGGAAGGTATGCTTGTAAACACGTCTTCTCAAGAGCCAAAACCATGAAGAAGATAGAGGCCTAGAAAGTATACGACCAAATGGGAGGAAACCCACCTTTAGCATATGCCCAACTGTTGAGGAGTTTGTGGAGCTTCCTCACTTGTCAGAGCCAGCTGGGATTATCGACAGAGGAGACGAGAGACAAAAGGGAAGGGGAAAAGCACTGGGTCCTTGCATCGAGAGTCATGTTCAACAGTTAGAGTGGGCTAACATTGCGATAGCCGAAATCTACGAAGAAAGTAGAGATCTACGACATAAGTTGGTGGAAAAAGACCAGGAGATACCGTCTTTGCAGGGTCATGCAAGAAACACGATTTGGCTTCAGAGACGGCTCCGGGAATCCCAGGATACAATTGTGCAGTTGTGCGAGGCACAGTGTGCGACGGAGGAAAGGAACATAGTGCCAGGAAATAGTAGTGGCCTGGGGAAAGGTTCATGTGAGGGAAAGACATAATGGGTGATCTTGCACCTTACATTCTCCTAGGTGTCGTTCTGGAAAAAAATTCCCTTTTTGTTATTTTGTTGTAAAGGTACTCTTGGGTTTACTACTACCAGGCTTGTTGGTCATGGCGTGGCTTAGTTGTATGTGATATGGAATTGGTGGGAGCCCTTAATATTAAATATCAGAAGTATTTTGAATGTATTAAGCTTTCTCATAGGCAGTTAATCCGTGTTTTCTTATCACAAGTTATTGGTTCACACACATTATTAAATTTTGCAATCGTTATTGTTGTACTGTGGTTTTGTTGATAAGTTTATTTTTGTGAGATGTCTGATATCAATTGATTCTTACATGGCATTATCTACCCTGGGACATTAAACATAATTAATTATGAAAGACATTCGTTGGTAGGGAAGTATCTTACTTGGTACTTCACTCGTGTCAACATCTTGAGGATCGGTTGTTTACTCCTTACCTTTGTACGGTGTTTACTATTACACTTTTCTGTCGAATCTAAATGGATTGGTCTTCGACGAAATCCTTCCTGAGGTTGTTTGTAGGCAATAAATTCTTTTAACGACTGACACCGATAAAGATCGATACTCAGTTACTTTGACTTCCCAAATGATTTTCACCACCTTCACCTTTTGCCTGTGCCGAATTTCTCAAGCCAGTCGGGGAAACTTCTGGGTCGTCGATTCCTTGAGTAGTTGTTAAGTATTTTAGAGTTAAGATGATTCTTCGTTGTATGTTCAAGTGAAATTTTAATCAATTAAAATGTGAATCATATAAGACAAGTGAAGGATTAGTTTCAAGTCGAGGTGAAAATAGTCAAAAGTAAAATATAGGGTGGTACCCAAAAGGAAATGGTCACAGAACTTTTAGGGTGTGTTGAGTACTCAACAACTAGTTGTTTTCATTGATCTCAGTGTTGAATGTAGAGAGCTCAACCTTTGTTGTAGATCCAGAGCTGTCACACACTGAAAAAATATGCTCATCATCTTTTTCCCCATATCTGTTGTGATTTCCCTTTGTCTACCAATCTTAAAGCTGAAGGCTATCCTTAGTATTTGCTGTAGATTTGAAACTGTCATCTTTTGATTATCTTTTGAATTTCTGAAATGAATAATTTGATCTTCATGACAACCTAAGATAGTAAATGCATTTGGTACAATGTCAAAGGCATCTACACTAAGATTTTCATTTTGTAGGTCACCAATCTCTTGGTCATAGAAAGAGGTATCTTCTACTGCAACAAACTCTTCATAAATGTTTAATTCCTTATTCAACAAACTAAATTCCTGACAACATTCAGGATATAGAAGGTCAACTGAAAACTTTCCTTTGCAAAATAAATGAAATGCAGCATGAAATTCTGCCAAGGAACTAATACTTGCATTTGGTAGAGACCAGAACCAGTCAAGAGAAATCCCCTCTAATGAATACCTAAAAAGATTAATTTGAATATCCTCATGTACAATTTCAAGCCAATGAATAAAGTCATGAAAATCCAGCAAGTATTCAACTGGCACTTCCCACTCTTCTCTTTGAAATATGGGAAGACTATTTTCCCATTCATCTTTACTAGGTACTGGATGAGGGTAACTAGAAATATTTGAGAAATTGCAAACTGCATACCTATTGTTCATTTCATATGAATGGAGTCGCCAATAGATTTCCAAACAATGGAATCATCACTGAATCTGTCCTTCATGGAGTCGCTAGATAGATGATTACAACCGAAAATATGTCCAAACTTTGTCTATCATCAAAGATGGATCTTGTTGTCTCCCAAGGAAGTTGAGATTCAATCTCCTCTCCATGGCAACGACACAAATTTGTTATATCTCTAGGAGTCCTTCTCATGTTGTATCTTGAAGAAGCTTGGTAACTTAAAGTGTGATTGATTTTGTGTTTATGTTTGGATCAAATGGGATAACTGGCCTACTAGATTGTTATCAGGACAATCAAATGTATATAACTAGATGAAACAATGCTTTCAAGAATTAATAATCAAATAAATAGCTTAACTGGTGGATGAAGAAGGCTATACTTATTAACCAGAACACACATGTGATGGGTCAGATAAGATAGTACAAATTTATTATTAAATCATGGTTTATGAATTGACTAAGTGAGATAAAAGTCACTATAAATTAAGATAAACATAGATCAATAATAATCATCAAAGTACATGAAAAGAAAGGAAATGGTAATCTGACATCAACAATGAAAGGAACTTGTGATCTGTATTAAATATATGGAAAATTCTATTACAATAGAAACATGGTCCAGTATCCATACTCGAACCCCCACTTCATCTCAAGTTCTAGGCTTTATATCCCTTATAACATCTTTCCAGATCCTAAGAAACTGGATCAAATTTACTAGAGATAGAAGGTCAAAATAGTTTTCAATAAACTAGGAAAATATCCTATTTAATACGTCAAATTCTTATCCTGATAGTCTTCATGGTCTTCGACAGCTGTAGTAGGTCCTAGAAGCTGATGGATGAGGTCGAAAATGCCACCTTGGCAGACATGTCATTTTTTGACACAAATAGGAAACAAACTTTATCTCTTTCACCTTGCTGGCACCTCCAAAACTGGAACAACACATTGAAACATATCCTCTTAATTATAACATTCACTTGGAAACAATCCTCGTGCCCTTTAGAATGATAAAACTTGGATCTGTACAAAAAGAGTGTCATTCTTCCCTTCTTTGCGCTTTCGGTGGCTAAAGATCCAAAATTCTAACCTGTAAGCCACCGAAAGCCTTGCTTTTGGTGGCTAAGGACAACTGTGAAAGCCTGCCTAAGCCACCGAAAGCTCTATTTTGAAACAATCTTCAAAATTGCAAAAATGCATTTTCTCCCAGCTTTATGATCTTCAAGGCTGCTCATCTGGGGCCTCTGCAGCCTGAGAAAGGCCTGGATTATGAACAGGGCTGATATTTGCTTCTAGATTATCAGCAAGGTTGATAGCAGCCTCTGCTAGGATTTTTAGGTCAGGGTGTGCTCCTATACTATAGTACTACTCAACATTTGTACTATGTATCTATTGTTAGTTTATATATATCACTTTGTGTAAGCTTTTAGATTATTCATTTAGGCTTAACACATGTATCTGAATAAGTGACATGTACAAGTTCTTAGCATCTTTTGTTTTACTGAAATGGTTATGCTCACCCAAGTCTGTCATATCCCCGATCTTTATCCCTTCAAGCAACAAAATCAGAGTATAGGCTATATGTATAACCCACCTACTGTTGGATGCTTTTAATTGATGATGTTTTTCCATGTTGATACTCTAATAGCTATATTCATCAACCTCTAGCATTCCATTATTCTAAAGAAGGGTTACTAAAGGTCTTTCCATCATTCAACAATTTTCCTCTGTATTCTACATGAGCGAGATGACAAGTAGAAGATTTTCCAATTGATAAAAACAACAACCCGAAACATGGGTAGTTTTCATCCATATATGTGAACTTCTGCACTCTTTAATATCATAATCGACCCTTAGTCTGCTGAAAATCTTAACCAAAGTGACTGCCAGGTAAAGATCCAACATTCCGAACAAGTATGTGATCAGGAAAAGATGTGCTTCTGCATTATACAATTTGGTGAATATATATATCATCCTTGTTCACGAACCAAGAATAAAAGGCAGAAGGAACATTCTGAAATGTTCCCATTACTTGTTGAATTTACCCACCTCTAATGCATGAAACTTGAATGCCTCTTTTGGAACATTGCCCCCAAATAGCACCGCACACTATAACGGATTGATGTTGCTCCAAGGAAGAAAAGAAAACATAGAAGCAATGCACCTCCACATGTTTTTAACCTGATTCTTCCCCTTAAGGAAATGTTGCTTTTGTTCAAGCAAACAAATGTCCTATGCATCTTTGATGTAAATTGGGGATGTGTCCAAAACGATAGAGTATCACTTCGCTTTCTAGCTGCTAGGTACCTGTGTGCTGAAAGTCTGAGTTTTGCGAGCATGTAAAATATGATCAAGATCTGACTTGGATGTGTTTGTTTTTATAGGAGAATTGACTAGATTGAAGCCTTTGTTGCTTCCTCCTCGAGCCTTCCAACAAAACCTGCAGTCTCTTGTGCTTCCACTGCTCCAACATCAAAACTATGCTCTTTAGTTCAATATACCCATCCATCACATTCCATGAAGCTTTGCTTGACACCCTTGATCTTGATAGTGGCATCCATGCCTCTTTTATTAGAACCCTAGTAGAAAAAAAAATCAGATCGTTAAGGACCCTGGAAAAAAGACAAAGCTATTAGCATTAGATCCTGCAGAAAATCCACGTCTTGGGTGAATGCTTGACCTGTTGACATCATGACCTCCAGGAAAATCGACAGACCTTGACCAAGAACCAAGCCTATTACGCTCTTGTCCTTCAACATCCAAACGATCATAACTGTCACACAACAACTCCTTCATTGCGCGTGGGGATGTTTTGCAGACATCCTTTTCTTGCTGGTGATGATACCTTTGCATGGCTCTTCCTCATGGTCAAGTGTCCTCTACCTATCAAACACTTCAATATCCAAACTGCGTTCACCATGGACATCTGCGCACACAATCATCTACCTGGAAATCGAGCGTTTGGCAACCTGCGGGCTTTGACACCTGCGTTTTCTTTTATTTATTTTCTTCAATGCTTTATCCAATATGCACCAGATGTTTGAAGTTTGTAGCCTTTATATGGACTGGTGCATACATAATTCTTTCAATGAGGTGAGTGGTGTGTATGGAGCTTGGCATTTGCACTGGGCTATGTGTTGATATGTGGCTATAGCTTGTGTCTTCACAATATGCACTTTGATATGTTGACTTGAGGTTTGATGGAGCTTGGCATTTGCACTGGGCTATGTGTTGATATGTGGCTATAGCTTGTGTCTTCACAATATGCACTTTGATATGTTGACTTGAGGTTTGTCCTATTTCATATAGCTTACACTTAGAACACACACACACATTTTCGTACTTATTTACACATAATAAAAATATATTTTTTCATTTGAAAATATAAATAGGCTCAAAAACTAGGGTTTTTAGAAAAACATAACAATTATTGTTTTCTTTGGAATATGGGTAAAAGTGATCAACAAGAGATTTGATGAAGAAAAGAGAGTATGACACTAGCCAAAATACCTAGGGGAATGATAAATCAAGTATCGAGTAATGAGGACATTTTCAAAAATTACCATTATTTTTTGATTGCTAACATCTCCCTTCTCTCTATTTACCTCTCTCTCTTTCTCTCTATCTTCCCCTCTATCCCTATCCCCCTACATCCAACCCTCTCTCTCCACCTTCCTCCCTCTCCTTCCCCTCTTTCTTTCTCCCTCACTCCCTCACTCCCACCCCATCTCTCTCTCTCTCTAATGACCCTCTCTCTCTCTCTCTCTCTCTCTCTCTCTCTCTTTATATACCTCCCTCTTTCTCTCTACCTTTATCTCTCTCCTTGTATCCCTATATCCCTCTTTCCCTATCGCTCTCTCTCTATCCCCAACTCCCCCATCTCTCTCTCTCTCTCTCTCTCTCTCTCTCTCTCTATGTTGTTATCCATCTCCTCCTATTAAGAAAGAGAGNCCCCCATTATCTCTCTTACCTCACTCTCCCTTCCACCATTTCTCTCGACCCCTGCTCTCTCCCTACGATATCTACCCCTCTCAACCACTCACTCTATAAACCTCTCCTTCTCCATTTCTCTCTCCCCCTCTCCTTCTTCCTTATCTCACTTTTCCACTCTCCTCCCTCCCTCCCTCTATCTTCCCCTCTCCCTCTAACCTATATCTCTCACTTTCTCAATTTCTCTCTCCCCCTCTCCCCCCTCTCTGCAAATCTCTCCCTCTCTCCTATCTCCCTTTATCTCTCCCCACATATTCCCCCATATCTCTCTTTACCTCCCTCTCTTCCTTCCTATTTTTCTCTATATTCCCTTGCCCCCCTAACCCACCCACTACCACACTCTCTCTCCCTCCCTTTTTCATTCCATCCTATGTTTATTTCTCTTTCTCATTATATTTGTATCCCTCCCCTACCCTTCCCTTCCCTCTCTCTCCCGTACCCTCTCCCCTCCTCTCTCTATACCTTTCTTTCCCTATCTCCTCCCATCCATATCTCTCACTTTCTCCCTCCACCCTCTCTCTCTCCCTTCCTCCTCCTCTCTCTCTCTACCCCTCTCTCTCTATCTCCATATTTATTTTTTTATCTATTCCCCCCTTTCCCCTATATCCCTCTCTTCTCATTTCCCCCTCTCTCTATCCCCTACTCTCCCCCCCACTCTCTCTTTACCTCTCTCTCCCTCCCTCTCTCTCACTTTCTCACTTTCTCTCTCCCCTCTCTTCCACTATCTCCATCTTTCCCTCTATCTCTCCCCACCTCTTCCCCCCATATCTCTCTTTACCGCTCTCTCCTTTCCTCTCTTTCTCTCTCTCCCCTCCCTCCCTCAACCCCNCTCCCACCTCTCCCACCATCTCTCTCTCTCTCTCTCTCTCTCTATCTCTCTCTCTCTCTACCCTCTTTCTCTCTCCCCCCTATCTTTCCTTTCTTTGAATCTGACTCTCACTTTATCTCTCTTTCTCTGTATTTTACTCTCTCTCTCTCTCTCTCTCTTTTACCCTCTCTCCATCCCTCTTCTTCTCCCCCTATACAACTCTCTCCATCTCTCCCTCTTTCTTTATATTGTAATATACCAAATATAAAATGTATACAGAATAGAAATAAAATGCTAGAAATGGTAGAATAACAACAATATAACCAGAAAATTCACCACAATAGCACCAAAATGATAAGAGAATAATAACAAAAATAGCACTTTGAATCTGAAAGCAATGTTCATGGGCCTCTCTGAGGGGGAAACCTCTAGTTGAGAAGATCTCTATTACAATAATATCCAAGATGGGGTTCTCATACCCTCGACTCCTATTTATACTAAAAAGAAGCATCTAGAGGAAGATCCTTCTAGAAACGGAAGCTTCTATTAGGTCTTCTTACATCCGCCTTATTCTATTTTATTGAAAGGCCTTATTAATATTGACCTTTATTACATCGAAATATATTGTTCTACCTATGTGCGGGTTAGGACCCTAACATGTCCACCCCCTTAAAAACAACCTTGTCCTCAAGGCTTGAGATGAGGAAATTGTTGCAGAATGGTAGTTGGTTCCCAAGTGGCATCTTCTGGAGTTGTATATTTCCACTGGACTAGCACTTCCTTGATGGTTTTATGATGTAGGCGATGCTCAGGCTGGTCCAAAACTTCTTTTGGTTGTAGCCAAATGGATCCTTCTTCAGCTAATTCTGGAAGGTTGGTTTGAATTTGGCACTTAGCTCCAATCACCTTCTTTAAGCATGAAACATGAAAAACAGGATGTAGCTTCGAATGGTTGGGCAAAGCCAACTGATAGGAAACTTGTCCCACATGCTTGAGAATGGTATAAGAACCATAAAAATTGGGCGCTAGCTTCTGACAATGCTCGGCCTTGAGGGAATTTTGCTTGTAAGGTTGCAGTCGAAGAAACACATGATCCCCTTCTGCAAATTGACGTTCAAAGTGACCTTGATCTTCTTGTTGCTTCATGCGATTCTGTGCCATGAAAAAATTCTCTTTGAGTGTACGGAGAATAGCCTCTCGAGCTGTAAGTGTTAGGTCAACCACGCGGACCTTTGAGGCACCTGGTAAGTATGAGAGAATTGAAGGTGGTTTATGTCCATATACTGCTTTAAAAGGAGTCATGCGTGTAGTTGTATGGTATGAAGTGTTGTACCACCAGTCAGCTATGGGTAACCATTGAGCCCCCTGATTTTTATTTTCCGAGGAAAAACACCTCAAATATGTTTCCAAGCACTTGTTGACAACTTTATTTTTTCCATCAGTCTGGGGATGATAAGATGTGATGAGATGCAATTCGGTGCCTTGTATCTTGAACAATTCTTGCCAAAAATTGCTTGTGAAAGTTGGGTTGCAATCAGAAACAATAGAGTGCAACATGCCATGAATCTTGAAGACCTGATCCATGAAAATTTGAGCCACCGTGGATGTTGTAAATGAGTGTTGAAGGGCACAGAAATTAGCATACTTGGATAGGTGATCAACAACCACTATGATGAGTGATTTATTTCCCTATTTGGGTAAGTCGGTAATAAAATACATAGAGATATCCTTCCAAATAGCAGGTGGAATCAGGAGCGGTTGTAGTGTGCCCAGAGATTTGACTGTTTCTCCCTTGTTGCATTGACATACATCACATTCAGTGACAAAATTATGAATGTCCTGTTTCATACCATCCCAGAAAAAGGAACGTTTGACCCTGTCATAGGTTTTGGTGAACCCGAAGTGCCCTACTGTGGGTGTAGCATGAAGCTCATAAAGTATCGTGGATTTAAGCTTTGATTGTTTACTTAAATACAAACATCCTTTGTATCGAAGTTAATCATGGAGCCAAGAGTACCCTGGGGAAGCTGGAGCATTGGACTGTAATTGTTGGATCAGCTGTGAACTTTTGGGATCTTCTAGCCATTCCTGGTGAACGGCTTGGAGCCAATCTGGGACAATGAATGAAAGAGAAAAAAGGGATCCTTCATCTTCATATTTTTGGGAAAGTGCATCCGCAACCACATTGTCTTTGCCTTTCTTGTAAATGATCATATCCAAAGATCTTAGTCACCCATTTTTGTTATTCAGGGGAGGAAATGTGTTGTTCCAGAAAATACTTGAGGCTTTGATGGTCTATCTTAATTTGGAAACGTTACCCCAATAGATAAGGGTGCCACAGATCAACGACATGTAGAATAGACAACATTTCCTTTTCATAGATGGATTTCCTAGATTTCTTTCAAATAGTTACTTGCTGGTAAAGGCCAAAGGTCGACACTCTTGGATAAGGACAACACCAATTCCTTTCCCCGAGGCATCACATTCCAACACAAAGGTATTTGTGAAATCAGGAAGGGCTAGGAATGGAGTGGTACACATGGCCATCTTCAAGGTTTGAAAAGCCTGAGCAGCAACTGGAGTCCAAGTGAAAGAGTTCTTTTTTAGGAGAGCAGTGAGAGGTGCTGCAATCTTCCCATAATTCTTAACAAACTTGCGATAATACCATGTTAAGCCCAAAAATCCATGCAAACTCTTAAGAGTATTTGGGTGAGGCCAGTCTTGCATAGCTTCAATCTTTTTAGGATCCACCCTGATGCCATCCTTGTCAACCAAATGACCCAAATATTCTAATTCTGAGGTGCCAAAAGAACATTTAGATTGTTTCAGGAAAATTTGGTGTTGAGAGAGTAGATGGAGAACTCGATCCACATGAGCAAGATGGTTTGTCTAGGTTTTTCTATAGATGAGGATATCATCAAAGAAAACTAAGACAAAATTGCAGAGAAAAGGATGGAAGACATGATTCATGAGGCTTTGGAAGATGGAGGGGGCATTACACAAGCCAAAGGGCATGACAAAAAACTCATAGTGGCCCTCATGAGTTCTAAAGGAAGTCTTGGGAATTTCTACCTCTTTCATATGTATCTGGTGGTAGCTCGAATGAAGATCCAGTTTAGTGAAGAATTGGGCGCCACTCAATTCATCCAGGAGGTCATCAATGATAGGAATGGGGAATGTGTCTTTGATGGTAAGTTTGTTGAGGGCACGGAAGTCAGGACACATTCTCCAAGAACCTTCTTTCTTTAGGACCATGACCACATGAGAATATTATGGGCTCATATTAGGGCGGATAACGCCTGCATTAAGGAGTTCCTGGACCATTTTCTCAATTTCATTTTTTTGGGAAAAAGGGTGACGATACGAATGGATATTGGGAGGAAGGCTTCCGGGTACAAGGGGAATGGAATGATCATGAACACCACGGGAAGGAGGGAGTCCTTGGGGAGTGGAAAAGACCAATTGATGTTTAGACAAGATGGCTTGGAGGTCTTGCGGGACTGAGGTTGTCTCTATTGCTTGTATGGCATGGAGTTGGGTGATAACACCAAAATGACCTTTTTTGAGTAGCTTTTCCATGCGATGGGAACTAATGATCTCAGGTGAACCAACGGTGATGCCTTGGAACTTATATTGGTGGCTATCCTAGTCGAATTGCATGGTCAAGTCTTTAAAATCCATGAGAATGGGACCCAAAGTCCTTAGCCAGTCTGCACCCAACATAATGTCACAACCTCCCATGTCGATATAAAACATATGGTATTTCAAGTGGTAGTCACCAATTTGGAGACGCACATTTTCACAACGCCCTCCACATTTCATGGAACCACCATTGGAAATCATGATTTGGCAATTATTGACGGCATGGTTGTAACAATGAGTTTCTTGGGCAATGCGACGATGAATAAAATTATGGGTGCTGCCACTATCAACCAGAATAATGACCTTCTGATGCTTGATGTAACCGATTAGCTTGAGCGTCTAAGGAGCGGAGAAGCCAGTGAGAGCATTAAGGGAAATGACTGGTTCTACTTCAGGAGGGTTTGAGGGAGGTGTTATGTCAGTGGATTTAGGTGACTCAGACACAAGGGGAGTTTCTACATCCTCTTCTGAAATATCCTCGGAGATGGCCATAAAAAGATTTTTTTCTTCACACTTGTGGCCCAGGAAATATTTTTCATCACAGTTATAACAAAGGCCTTTGAGTTGGCGTTCAGCCATTTCAGCCCTGGTCAATTTTTGGATCTTTAGTGGAGTAGAGGGAGTAGTGGGATTTACTGGTTTAGGACGAAGGATAAAGGAGGGTTTTTTGGTTTTGAGAGGATACCACCTGTTGTGCTTCTTTATCTCTTTTAGTATCCTCCACCAACCTATGAGGCCGAGCCATGAGGACATGGGCCTGAATCTCATCCTTGAGGATGCTGATAAAACACTCTTGAAAAAAGGCATCAGACATGCCCTCTGTTCTAAAAGCCATGCGCTCAAAGGAAGCTATAAAGTCTTCCACTATTCCTAATTGTTTCAACTTTGTCAAATGTCCCAAATGGTTGGTGTCAGTGTCAAAGCGTTCATAAATCTCTACCACAAAGTGTGTCCAAGCAATATACCCTTGACGAGAAGTTTTTCTCCATTGCCACCATTGCCACCATTCCTGATCTAGATGGAGAACACCATACCTGAGTTTATCCAAGTCATATGTAATGTTGTATAAAGAGAAATGATGTTCCATTTGGGTTACCCAACCA
>SNQJ01S0028803.1:11417-51467 GCA_010110895.2 Picea sitchensis
AATTTAGAATTTAATATATTTTATTTTGTTTTAAAAATTTCAAAACCTTAAAATTACTAATTATTAAATATTCATAATTTATCATAATAAATATAAGTGTAAAAATGAAAACAAAAACATAAAATTATTTTAAAACAAAATTTATCTAATATATACACAACAATAGGACATGATAGCAATAAAATTTACAAATGATTCCAAATCAAGTAAAAAATAACAATTATTCAAAAACTAATTTGTAATTCAACATTACATTTAAAAAAAAATAAAAAAATTGTGTACCTAATTTCTAATATAAAACTTTAATTTCTATCATTCTTCAACTTTCTAATATAAAACCTTAATTTCTACCATTTAATTAAAATTAAAAAAAAAAAATTAAACTACAAAAATCAGACACAGTTTAAATCAGACACAGTTTGACAAACATCCTAATTATTTTAAACGCGGAAAAGCTTAAGTTCAATATTAAATCTACCACTTTTATTTTGACCATAGTGCTTCAGAAACGGGACTGTGGTTCCGTTGCTGTCCAAACGCTGTGGAAATCTCCAACGAAGGGTAACAGCATTCAATTCTTTGATCCACTTTCGTGTGGTATTGAGTTAAGGAAAGACACAATGGAGATGCTCAAGCTCGCTGGGGCGGGCCATAAAAGTGAGTTAAGGACTCACTCCTTACACAATATACTCATGCATGCGGGAGTCGTACCCAGAACCGCCTAAAAAACGAACCAATACGGAACTAATATTGGAGGCGGATATAATATTGGCATATAGTCCATATATCAATAAATGTAGCTGTAAGGGTTGGTTTTTATTTGTTAATATTTTTATGTTTGTATTTTGTTAATATTTTTATATTTTTTCATATTTAAATGATATATACTATATAAATTTTATTTTATTTTTTTAAATATTAACATTTTAAAATAATCATTTGTATTTATAATATGTATTCATAATTCGTCTAAACCTATTAAATATAACTAAGAAAAAATTATTTTAAATAAATTAGTATATATTTATAAGTATTATTGATATAATAATATCTTATCATTTTAAGTTATATATACATCTCAAAAAATTTATACAAATATCAAGTCAATTTAGAATAATATTTTTTAATATTATATATTTTATTTTATTTTAAAAAGTTCTAAAACTTTAAAATTATCAATTATCATTATCAAGTATATATAATTCATATTTATAGTTGTAAATGTAAAAATGAAAAAAAACCATATAATTATTTTAAAACAAATCATATCTAACATATACACTACCTAAAAGTAATAAAACCTACATATACATTACAGAACATAATATGATTCAACATCTAGATTGTAAAAATAGGAAATATCCAAAAATTAATTTTATAATGCAACATCACAAAGAGAAAGAGATTATATATCTAATTTCTAACATAAAACCCTAATTTATACCCTTCTTCAAAATTTTAATATAAAATGCTATTTTCTACCATTTAATTTAAACATCTGAATTATTTTACCTACATATACATTACAGAACATAATATGATTCAACATCTAGATTATAAAAATAGAAAATATTCAAACATTAATTTTATAATGCAACATCACAAAGAGAAAAAGATTGTGTATCTAATTTCTAACATAAAACCCTAATTTATACTCTTTTTTCAAAATTTTAACATAAAATGCTATTTTCTACCATTTAATTTAAACATCCTAATTATTTTACCTACATATACATTACAGAACATAATATGATTCAACATCTAGATTGTAAAAATAGGAAATATCCAAAAATTAATTTTATAATGCAACATCACAAAAAGAGAAAGAAATTGTGTATCTAATTTCTAACATAAAACTCTAATTTATACCCTTCTTCAAATTTTTAACATAAAATACTATTTTCTACCATTTAATTTAAACATCAAAATTATTGTACCTTAAAAAAGGAAAAGCTTATTATTTTACCTTAAACTTATAAAACCCTAATTTCTACTATTCTTCAAATTTCTAACCTAAAACCCTTACTTCTAGCATTTAATTTAAACATCCGAATTATTTTAAACGATGAAAAGCTGATAAAAAAATGTTAAATCTACCACGTTTATTTTGACCTAATTTAAACATCCGAATTATTTTAAACGCTGAAAAGCTTATAAAAAAAGTTAAATCTACCACGTTTATTTTGACCATAATGCTTAAGAAACGGGACTGTAGTTCCCTTGGTGTCCAAACGCGATGAAAATCTCCAACTAAGAAACTCACAATTTAAATAAAGAACAGAGAAGAAAGATTTTAGCGTACCTGCATGCAGTAGCCGGAGAAGAGGTTGGATCGAATCGTTAATTGGTGATAAAGAATTCTCATAAAGAAATTCCGATAAAAGATTTTAGCGGTAGCCGGAGAAAAGGTTGTATCGAATCGTTGATTGGCGAGTCGTCGTTGGTGATAAAGAATTCTGATAAAAAAATTGAGACGGGAGAGTATTCACTAAAAATGCCTTGAAATTGAGAAATCAATGTCACTTGAGAAATTCCTTTCAATCTTTTCTTATGGTGGATGCTCTCACCACTAGTTAAAAATTGAAACAAAGGGATGAATCTTAACGAGGGTACAGAGCATGGCCATGGGTAAATAGTAAATTACTTGTAACTGGGCACATTCAAAACTCCTCAATACCCATAATCGAAGCTCGTTGAAAAGCCTAAAATTGACTGTAACCGTCAAATTTTAGGGTTGGGCAGCATTTCAAATTCCAACGCTGCCCGAGAATAAAGCTAACAAACCTGCAGAGAAGAAAAATAGCCGGACAATGCAAGTGGCGATATTACAAGGACATTGTTGGGATTTGCCTTTCTAGCTTTTTTCAGGAATACTTGTATTAAAAAGTAATAATTGAAATTTTGTGAGAGAAACACATTTATGCACCTGAGGAGTCTTTTCAGTAAAACTTCTAGCTCCAGACCCGGACAAACATTGAAGACCCGCGTGGAACACCGACCCGGCACTAC
The DNA here is from genome assembly GCA_010110895.2 of Picea sitchensis. NCBI lineage: Eukaryota > Viridiplantae > Streptophyta > Pinopsida > Pinales > Pinaceae > Picea > Picea sitchensis. The sequence goes on from SNQJ01S0028803.1 coordinate 14,427, forward strand.
ACCGAGAATTATGTCACTCGAAGTGCTGCCAGCGGTTTATTGATCTCTCTTGCATCGGCCGGCCAAACAATTCAAACATGCAAAGGAAAAAACACAGAGAAAGAAAAGAAAGATCAACCACACCAAATACAGTAAAGAAACAACAAATAAATGAAAATCAACCAGCATGGCCACGCTGTGGATCAAACAAATAACAACAGCCAGAAACAAGACAAACCAATGCCAAATACCGAAGCCGAGATGAAACAGAGATGAAACTACAACTGTGTGTTTTTGGAAATGGTTTTATATACGCTCCATTTCCAACGGTCCTTGGATTTGAATTATATTTAAGTTTTTTTCGCTGGCTTATTTCTGATTTCAATTCCACCGCCATTGTCTTTCAACATGTCAAATTACATTTGGAACTGCATTTCGTTGAATTCTGATTCTAATTTGGAAGTGCATTTCGTATAATTTAATTTTATTCTAATTCTAATTTGGAAGTGCATTTTGTTCGATTCTAATTCTAATCTGAAAGTATAATTTATGTATTAATGTTTATTAAAAATTAAAGGATCATCGTCGGAACTGCCTTGATTTAGGAAGGAACTACAGCCTGAACAACTTCTGAGTACGTGCTTGGGCATTTGCACTATGACCAGTTGTATTAACTTTTTTAAGTCTTTGGCAAAAATCAAAGGGGAAAATCGCCGAAGGAAATCTCTTTCCCTAATAATAGTAGGGAAATATTACCGAAGTAATTTGTTTTGAAGCCAGGTAGGTGTGCGCTGGTTGGGCATGGTCCAATCAGTTACCGAGCAAGTCTAATAATAGTCTAAGGAATTCCTATATCTTAATCCTATCTTCATATCCTACTCTTATCCCTCTTATTTCTATCGCGTGAAAAGACTGCTCACAGTGAGGTTGAAAATACTACCCTCTTAGTGGTGAAAATACGGCCTCATATAGTGATATTGAAAAGACTGCCCATATGGTAAGGTTTCAAAGACTACCTTTCCATTCCATAGTTAATTTGAAAGTATAATTTATGTATTAATGTTTATTAAAAATTAAAGTTGATTATGGATTATAAAAAAAATAATTTGTAAATTTAAAAACAAAAACAATACTTAAAAATAATAAGGAAGACAAAAATATATTTTAAGAGGAAAATAACATAAAAAGGAAAAAAAAGAAAAAAATGTATTGGGAAGTACAAGTCTCACTAGATGGAAGCAATGAGGTTTCGTGCGCTCTAAAGAAATGCATGATGGGTGTGAGGTTGTGGTAGTGATTAAGTTTACAATATCTAGCAAGTAGCAAGTCTATCATGTGAGCTTTGAAGTTGGCCATACGGTAGCCTTTTTTTACTACTATTAAAGCATTGGAATTCATAGGTAATTAACCAAGTACATGTTGTTTCAGGGAATTGGATTTTGGTAATCCGTCAATTAAGGTCAAACATCTATGAAAGGAAGAGAGAGTTGAGCATCTCTGGTCATCATAAGCCATGAGTGTGTAAAGAGAAACAAGTGAATCTATGAATAGAAAAAAGAACTATCATCTAATCTCATAATAGGGAGAGCATCAAAATACAAAGTGGTCATTGCTCTCGAGCTTTGAGGAGAATATTTGTGAAATATGTTGCTCCCTAGGAATATGGTGATCTGTAGCATTGCAAATATAATGAGAGTAAACTCTAAATTGTGCAAGAGGACCCTTAGGTTGCAAGGTAACTAGAGTCTAGCATACCTCGGGCGTCAAATGAACCCATCACTAAATTGGAGATGTTAATATTAGTGTTGGAGTTTAGGAGAAAGCAATTCTCTAGGCTCAAACCATGTGGACCAAAGATAGACTATGTAGATCTCAATATACCTTTTATTTATCTCACCCTTGGAGAGATCAAAAACATCCACTGAAAAGTTATGTGGGGGTGGTCTATAAATATCAAGGTCAATGAGGTGAAGCAATGAAGAGGATCTCACATACCACGTCACATACCAACATGAGTCAATCACATGTTCTTCCTACTCCATAGAGGATTCAATAGAAAAATATGGATATCTAAGAAGACCACTTTCTAAGTTTTGAGCATCTGTATCATTCTCACTAGAGGAAAGGTCATTGAAGCAATGAGTGCTCGACTATGTCAAATTCTACAAGAATAATATCAAGAGGAAATGATCTCTTAGCATGAAGATGTTTGGATAGCATTGTGACAACCAATCTCTCTATCTTGTTTCGATATACTCTACAAAAATATGGTCCTCAATTCTCACATGATACAAGAGAGTAGATGTGACCAATAAGTGAAAGAGTTTGATCTTTAATTGAAGGCCCTAACACTGAAATTGAAAACATGGATTTGCAATGAGAGTAAGTGTTGCATATCTCTTACTTAATCTATTTGTTCTTGTTAAAATCAAAATAAAATATAGTTTGGAAAAAAAAATCTCAAATATATACATAAAATTTTAGTCAACTTTTATACATCTATAAAACACTTTTAAAATTATTTTTAAAAACTTGCAATATTTAAAATAAAATTTTCAAATCAAATAAATATAATTATTATTTTTTTTAAAAATTATTAAAAAAATTTCCAAATAAATTTATTTGGAAAAATGGTTTAAAGTCTTATAAACTTGGTAAAACAGGGAATGTTCATGTATAATTATGAAATGCCTACAATTAGATATATTTATGAAAATAATAATAATAATAATAATAATAATAATTTATTTTTAAGGTCACGGCCAACACACCAAATTGATGTATGAGGTGAAAGTTTATATTTATGAAAATATAAACTTTCACCCTATTATGAAAAGTGACCGATATGATTGGCCAATCATACATGTTTATGTATTGAAAAAAAATTTAAAGTTATACTTTATAAGATATGGTTGTAAAATATTACCAATTAAAAGTATTTTTCTTTACATGATACATTTGATAAAATGTGCATTTTTTTGTTTTCCATAATAAATTTGGTAAAGTATTCCCTAAAAGTGGGATTTGATTGTAATAAATTTTTTACTTAGTACATATTTTCAAGGCTCGGTAATTTTTTGAATTTGGTAAAGTATTCTCCAAAAGTGGATTTGATTGTACTAAATTTTTTACTTTTAATATATATTTCTAAGATTTGGTAATTTTTTGGGATTTAAGTGTGTTAATTTTTAGACTAATTTAAATAAATGATTTTTTTATTTATTTAAACGGATTAATTTTTAATGAATTTAAATAAATGAAAAAAAAATTGTTCTAAAATCTTTTTTTATTTTAAAAAAATTGGTTTATTCTTCATATAAATTTTAGTTGTTTATTATTATTATTTTTTATACAATTAAAGTAATTTCATTTTAATTTAAAAATTTTGAAAGATGTGACTTTCTCAATACTCAAAAAAATTAAGATATAATTTGTCCTATATTTCAAAGATTTTAATTAAAAATGTGTATATTTTTTTATATACATTCAAATTTGATTTTTTTTTAATATTTTGATTAATAAGAACTCATCTCATATAATGTTATTTTTTTTTAATTATAATATTATCTTGGATTAATTTATATCACTCATCACATAAGTCTCATGTACATGTATTATACAGCTTCATGTACATGCATTATACATATTTTTCATATGTAGTTGTAAACTACATGTAGTGTCTTTTGTTGCAATTTTATTAAGTCAACTTATGCCACATATCACATCAGCTTTAGGCACAAACGTTACACATATCCTAATAGGAAGGAAAATCGGCTTTTTTGCTTGAAATCCGGCAATAATCATTTTGGATTTGATTGAATTGGATATATCAATCAGTAACTCCTGGGATGGGGTGATATTTGGGAGCCCGAGTGCTATCCATGCACATGCTTAAGATGACAACCTTTGTACCAAGGTGATGTGGGGTTTCATTGCACCTAGTGGGAAGCGAGAATGCAAGTTGGTGGGACAACGAGGATACTGGCAGGAGGTTTATGTTGTGTCCGAAGTAGTCTAATTTTGGTTATGTGTGGGGTTGGATGAGACCCCGGACTATCATGGTGATGGAAGGGGACTTGAGTGTCTTTCATAAAGTAGAGGCAATTCGATTTGATAAAAGGATTGTCCAATTTCATTTGGGCTTGGATAGATGCAAAGGTTGGTTGCTTCGGCTTGAGTGGAACTCTCATTTGGTGACTATCTCACATGCTTCTAAGGGGGTGTTTGATGAGAAATTCAAGGGGTGGGGTCTACTCATTTGTGACTCTCATCCTAGCATTTGGTTTGCCAAGGATGTTGGTTGGGTTCATGGGGTGCTCAATGACCTCGTCGACAATAGTTATAGGTTTCTTTTCCTTTGGTTGGGAGGCCTAGTGGGTCTACATCTGTCTGGTTAAAGAAGGTGGTGGGTGGTTCAATTTGTATGGAGGTATCATCAACGACCTATTCCTTGGGCATGGGCAAGTTTTTCCCTCCTAGTGGGGCCTATGTTGTGGTTCAAACAACTTGTTTATCGAAAAAATTGAGGGACCCCTAAAAATATGTAATTAATCTATCATGCCAACCAAGGTAGAACGTGTGTGAGATTTGTTTTTATTGATTAGTTTAGTGCCCCACATTGTCTTCAACTTGGGGAAGCATTGTAACCAGGGTAGAGCATATGTCGGCTTTGTTTTTATTGCTCAGTTTAGTGCCCCCATACATATTCAACCTGGAAACACTCTAATAAATTAAATTACAAATGGGCTTGGAAAAATGTTGCATAACGGACAAAGGACAACACACCCTCTACAAAGGCACCCATGAAATGAGACAATATGAACCCTTGTATGTCATGAAGTCCCATTCCTAAAAGTATAACCTCGTCCAATTCATACCCATTACATGCCTTAGAAGGGATTCCACTTGGGAACCACTCCTTGACCTGGGAAATGGTCCACCTAATAGGGCACTATGACACCCCTCCCATATCTAAATTTGGCAAATTATATAAGGTCTTTGAGCATATGTTTATTTTGAAAAGGGGGGATTTGATGCATATGTTTAGGTGGTTCTTTTATTAGATATGACTTATGTGGCATGATATTGTGACTTGTGCACCCTTGTAGGGCATACTTTCTTGTCTTTGTAGGTCCTTGACAGGTGAAAGCTTGATCATGGAGGCACGAGGTCACTTGGACCTTCACTTAAGGAAGAAAGACCATAATTTGGATGATGTGTCCCCTCTCCTTGGACAGTTTGGGTGAGGGACATAGCCTTTGGAGGCACTTGAGTGTCCTTTGGAGGTGACTCACTAGCCTTCCCAGCCCCAACGTTTGCCTTTGGAGGCCTTATCTCTCTCTTTTGGGGCATGACATTGCAATTGGAGGGATAGGGTTTCCTGGTGGTGGTTGATTTGATGATGATTTGGTGTGTCTTGATGGAAGGAATCCATTGCACATGAATACCAGGACTTTGGAAGCCCAACAACACCCTCAAACAACTCAATGACTTGTTCACCATGCCAAAATGTCACCCCTAGAGGGCATGACATAATATTTTAGGGCTAGCTTATTTTGTAAAATTGAATTGTAATTTGTAAAGGGGGAAATTAGGAGGTCAACCTCCCTAATTTGTGTTTTACCCTAATTTAATTGGACAAATTGTTTTTACAAGGTCATGTATAAATAGAGACCTTGTCACTTTCGTTTTAGACATAACACACTTGAGAATTATGTAGGTGTTGGGATGAAATTTTCACCTACTTAGGCAATTCACACTCTCTCTCTCTTATGTTTTTTTGGATGATATTTACTTGTCCTTTGGAAGGAAATGGTGTTCTATCTCTCTTGGATGCTTTCTCTTGCTTTGTGGTGGAAAATTCTTGGTAAAGAGGGTTTAATCTTGTTATTTCTTGGAATTGGTAAGGAATTTATGCATATTATTAGTGTTTCTTATTTTTTCGTGGTTATTATTGTCTAAACCCTTGTAGGATTATAAAGGAATACACTCTCCACTAAGTTCCATTATTTGTCTTAGAGAAGCTACTTAACAAGGTTGTCAGGGGGAGTAAAAAAGCTTACACCCTCCTAGATTTACCTTACTAGTTTTATTTGCCCTAGGGAGTAAAAAGGCTTAGATCCCTAGGGAGTAAAAAGGCTTAGATCCCTAGGGAGGTAACACAACTAGATTTTGCAACAAGATACCCCATAACCTAAAAGATAAAGGCACTAGTCTAATTTTCATTGGAGATCTAAAATCATTGCATTGGAATACGTGAAAAATAGATATTTTGCAATTGTTCAAGTTTGAATCAATTTTGCATTCTTAAGGCATATTCGTGCCATAAGGGCATCTAGATTAGCCTAGTAATTATTTTTGTTGTTATAAAAGAAAGCTACAACCATTAGGGGTGCATCAAAACTCATATTATTTCATCTATTACTCACTTATCTACCATTGAAATTTCCCTATGAGCCTAGATTATGGTTACATTGAATATTAGTTATCATTTGCACAGTTTCTTGTCAATTTTTGTGGTTAGATTTATCTTTTGTAGCATTTTTTTGATACAGTCACTTGGCTGTTATAATACTTTCTAATAACACTTAATAAACAGCCCTAAAAACCATATAAAGTTTTCCTCTTTTCATTGGAAGTTTAACTAGTTATTTCTAGCTTAGTTTCCATCATCTTACACTTGATTTTAGTGGTTCAATTTGTAGTTGTTGGTAACTGTTTACTAATGATTTATATAATTATATACTACTGCAATTTGGGACAACAAGGTTTATTTATGAATCCCCATTGGTTAAAGGCTTGTTTGATCATCATTTGTCTTGTTCCAGGTAGGGCTAACATTGTTTTGCAGGTACACAACAATTGGAAATCATTTACCCTTCCAAAAGACTCCTCATCAAGCCATCCTTCATCTTCAAAATTGACCTATAGGGGCTTCACTTATCTTTCCATCTCAATCCCCCTAGGGTACCGAGATTCCCCCTTGTGGTTACTTATCATCACTAAAGAGAGGGGAGTGTCTATCTAAGGTGACAATGGGTAGATACTCACATAGTTGTCACACTCCCATGGATTGGGTTGGGATTTTCACAATCTAAAGATTGTGAGATAACATGGTTCTGACATGGAGAGCCATAGGACTAGCTCGAGGAAATGCAGGGGGTGTCTATGTAAGCCACCTGCACATGCCAAAATTGAAGCCTTAGACCTTCTCGCAATAAGAGTCGAAATGGATTCCCTACGGACTTAGAGGAATCACCATTTACAATTCTCTACTACAGTGAAAGAGGAAATGAGAGTCTTGGAAGAGGCAGTTTGGGAGGATGGGAAACTGATAGAGAATGAGAAGATTGTGAGGGATTTTGAGGTTTGGTTCCCTAACTCCAATTTTTTCAAGAGAAAAAACACCAAGGTATTTGAAGAAACTAAGCATTACTGGCTAACAAAAGACCCTCATTTCTCAGGTGTTGGAGAAACAAAGAGCCAAATATGAAGAGTTTCTAGATAGGTTCATTATTTTTTAAGCCATGTTTGAAGTGGTATGTAAGATGGTGTTTGGCATTCAAATTGAAGTTGATGGCAAGAAAAATGAAGGCAAGGTTGGAGCTAAGAGTTACCATGTCACTTCTATCAACCCAGTCATATTGGAAGAAGACGAGGAACCATTGTGCAACAAGGTTACCTAGGATTCATAGAGTTTCAGGCTAGCAAGCTGCTCGATTCTCAATTGATAAGTTCCTTGGTATGGTTTATTGTTGTAGGAGTGGCTTCAATGTGTCTCTCCCTATAACTGTGCATTATGGTGATGCTTTTCTATCATTTTGTCTGAATTTTGGTTATGTTTCTAAGCTTTTGAAGGTACTGAAATTCTAGCAGATGTATAGTTCTAAAGACATGCAAACTCTAATATCTATGTGGCCTAGTTTCCTATTTTTGGTAGCACAAAAAAAAATGATTGTGATCCTTTTCTACATATTACTAATGTGAATAGAACTTTCTTACAAAAAAAAGATATCAATCAATAACATTGCAAAATTAGGTTAAACATATTGGGAATCGCGCACGTTATGTACATGCTTGAAACCCTAGATCTTATACATTTTAAATGGAGGACAACATTGTGAGGGGGCCTCTTCCCCATCCAGAAGATGATTCTCAGACATTCCACAAGATAGTAGTGGATTTTTTTTAATCTATGAGATCCAAACCCTCCCAATTCATGAAGAAGCTATAGGAAATGCCCAAAGTCTTTGTCTTGCCCTCTTCTTCTAGGAGAAAGGATTTGGATTTGGTCGATTCAAGCTTGATCGAAAAATTTACAGGTATCTATCCATCTCCAAATACAGGAGTTGCATGGATTGAGATAAACTGGAATCACTTTATCAAACGATCACTCAACCATTTTTCTGTGGAAGAGGATTTTTAACATTCTTATTTCAATTCAAAGAAGACAGGGATTTGATATTCCGTAGCGGACCGTATTTTATAGGAGCAAGCGAAATGTATTTGAACAAATGGAAACCCAACTTCAGCCTTGAAAATGATGTGCCCTCAATTGTTTCGGTGTGGGTTCGGCTTCTACATCTTCCTCTTCATTATTGGAGAGATGACAACCTCCAATGTATTGGAAACTCTATTGGTCGGTATGCCTATCGAGTAGGACCTAAAGAGAACATATTCCCATGTGAAAAGATTTGTGTCGAGGTTGATATTGAGAAATGAATTCCTGAAGTAGTGGTTATTACCTTAGATAACTAGAAACGTGTGCAACAATTTGATTACGAACAATTACCCTCCAAATACAATATCTACCATGAATACAAGCACTTTGTGAGGAATTGTAAGAAAGTGGACTTAACCTCAATAGGCCCTGAGAAAGAGGATCAATGGAAAGAAGTATCTCGCAAATTTTTTCATGGTGGGAACGAGATTTTGTCCTTGTCAACAAACCCCTCAAATGCAGGTCCGAAATCACCTTCCAAAGCCACCAAAAACCTTAGGAAAATTGTGCCTTATGCTACACATAACATATTTGAATCCTTGTCTCAGTTGGTGGACTCTGAGGTGGAGTTAATTCCAACCCATAGAAATATTGGGGTTTCCAGTAAGGAACCACCTTAATTCCAAGAGGTCCCTCAACCTCATGTGAAGAAATCAGTAAGCTTGAATCAAAGGGAGGATAAATGAGTTTCTTTTTAAATCGTGGTGAAAGAAGGGAATGAATTGAAAGACAGTAGACCAGAAGACTTGGAATCCTTAAAATATGTCAAAGTTTCCTTTTTAGATGCTCGATATAACTTGGAAACATAGAGCATAGGAGAAGAAGGGTAGGACAACATAGATTCTAAAGAAAACTTACCATGAAGATCAAGGAGGAAGGAAACATGAGTTGTCAGGGAAGAACAAGCAAATACATTTATTCTTGTTGGATTTCAACAAACATTTCCAAATATGATTGGTGGAGGTACAAAACACATCAAGCATCAGAGTGGAACTGCAGCAAGTAAAGGGGGCGCCCACTCCAATATGTTGAAATAATCATCCTGGTCTCCTTGAATTGTAGGGGTTAAGGCAGTGCCCCTAAGAGCATGGTTGTCAAGGACCTGGTTACATTTGAAAATCCTTTCATACTCCCCATATGATGCTCAAGTGAAACCATTTTTGAAGATGTTAGAGGCCCCTCCAGTGGGATCTGTACTTTCTAGAATGGTCATGAGGTAAGTATGGAACATCATTTCAAAAATCATCACTGTGTTTTTACCAAGTTTAAACATCGGCAAATAAATAATCTCTTTGAAATATTCAATGTATATATGTTGTGTTAGTGCTCAAAATGTTTCTTCAAGATTTTGAGCTGCCTTCATTAGATCAAGGTTAATTCACCCATTTTCCAAGTCTTTGGTTAGTGTCATATCTTCCAATTTCTTCATCAAGCTTTGACAAGTTCCTAATTGACACATTTTTTTCTAAAAACCCTATAAGCTTTGGCTTGTGACCTACAACACAAAAATAATGAATTTGCTATTTTTTCCTTAAATCCATAGTTTCTATGCCTCTTTAAAGTTTTCAAATAAAAAATGTATTTTATTTGTAAATTTTACAAAAATGTGGTGGGTGCACGAGTGTTCTAATCCTAAGCCATATCAAATATTAAATATATGCCAAACTCCAAGTCATATCAAATCCAAAGCCTGAGTCCACATGTCAAAGCACAATCCAACACATAAGTCAACAAAGCCCAGTGCCTAACACCAATTGCCAAGCTGGTGAAACCTTCTACATATCTCTTTGATATAGGTATAGAAGTGTCGGTGCACATAAAGGTTTAAATTATTAATTTCCTAATGTATTTGCCAAGTAAATAAATAAATAAAAAACACAGATAACTGTCAGGTGCCAAGATTGCAGGTGTCGAGTATAGAAAATTTTGGAATTTGATTTATCTAACTACAAGATGTCTCGCGCCACAAGGGTTTTGAAGTATCGAGGTTTGCTATCAACATATATAATGTTCCATGGATGAATGACACCATCAACAAACTGATTAAGAGAAGTCAAATACCACGTTGTTGTCAAGCATTCATTATTCTTGGGTGACAGGTCATTGATTTGAGCTTCCAGGTGTCGATTGAGCATCGATAGCATCAACATAGTGATCGATAAGGATGGAGATCAATTGCACGCCTATTTTCTTTTCTCTCTTCCCATTTTTCTAGCTCAGACCATTCTGAATCCACTGTGAACCATTGCAGAAGAGACTTTGAAAGAGTTACTTTCAAAGGCTACGGGAAATGCTATTGAGTGGATTCAAATCCCTGGGATGATGCCTGGACCAGATTCAATAGGCATTGTGGGTATTTCATGTATTTATACTGGAGTAACTGCACGATCATGTGCTCTCGTGGTTTGGAACCCTCAAAGATTTCTATAATTCTTAAAGATCGTCCATTATTGTTTTCTAACTGTCGCTGTCTTTCTCATTGATTGAAAGTTTAACCTCCTATTGGTATTTTCAGACTTCAAGAAGATCTACCTTTGGAACTCCTTTGAAGTGGTGCTTTCTTGAATGGAATGAGTATTGATCTCTATGGATTGCAGTGAAGAATGTTAATGAGGGGAAGTTCATTGACAGTTGGATCTCATGATTTTGCATGTAGAAATTCTAGTATTTGTTTTTCACTAGATTCAAATTATTCATATAACAATGTCTTATTCATCACCCTCAGGTGTTGTGACACTTGAATCGGTCATTTTGGTCAACGGATGTTCTGTCATCATTTTTAACTGGAAAAGGGAGGAACACAAATTGACATTGGCTACCATGCCAGTGACTCAAGTTTCCAGGGAGGAAAATCAAGCTACATTGTATGGAAGGAGAAAATTTGGGGATTGGATAGATGTCCTCAACTTATTGTGTTGGCTTCCAAAGGGTCATGCTAGTGTCAAAATCTTGTCAATGTATGTACGCCATATTCTCATGATTGAGAGGTTTATGGTGATCACTTTCCTCAAGGTTAAACAAGTGTCATGTTGTGAACCACTAGAAATGCATAAATGTATTGGTATCTGTCATCCAACAAAATTCCTCAATTTGTTTTTGGCATGTCGGAGAGCACTGAAATCAATCATGTTGCCATACAATGAATATGAATTTCAAGTTAGAAGATCTTTATTGCCTATACTCTTTGAAAGATCCTCTTCTTTCCTGTGGCTATTAAGGTCTACAATTGTTGTTGTTCAATGATTTTATGAGTGTGCTTCGTGGCAACCTTCCTTGGAAGATGATTTGACGGGGGATGTGAATCCTGGGAAACGTCTTATATTTTCCATACTTGATCATACTTCTAAGATACTGCAGATCCCATTTCCGAAGAAAAAGAGCATTGGTATGATCAAACACTGATTGATTCTCTAGGCAAGACTCTGAGTTTTGAGGCAGGAAATACAGTTGGTTTTTTAAAACAAATCAACTTTGAGACATATATTTGTTCAAATCAGTCAATTGGCACCTTAGTGAAGTAGAGCATTTGGATTATATTTCTCAGAAGTTTGAATTTAGCTTGAACAATATGGAATTTCTTGTGCAGACATACACGACTACCCTCTCTTCAAAGATTTAAAATCGATGAAAACACATGCTAGCTGAGATTGTTGTCAAAGCAGTGCTTGCTGTTGCAGATTTTGAAATAAAGGATGTTAACTTGGATTTGATTAAAGTCGAAGGGAAAGTTGGTGAAAAAATGGAAGATACAGAGCTGGTTTATGGTATTATAGTTGATAAAGATACGAGTCATCCATAGATAACCCAGAGAATAGAAAGCAGAAAGCAATGAATGGTGGTTTTATAGTGAACCCCTGGCAGATGTTAGAGGAGCTTCAAGGAGAGAGAGTATTGAGTCTATTGCAGAAAAAAGACTCAATAAGCCAATCAAGAACTGAACTTCCAAGATACTAAATTTATTTCAGAAAGAAATAGAGTTATGACAATTTTTGTGACCTTCAGCCAACCTTCGAGGCCTTGGTAAGATGTTAAAAACAATTTAAAGAGATAAGGAAATGTATACAACAATTGTCAGCGCAAGGCCTCTTCTTGCATTATTATGCGCTGAATACTCTTGTAGGTGGCAGAATTTGGGTGAAAGATGATTTCTTCTTCAGATTTTATGCGATGAATCATGCTCTAGGTGGTAAATATGGTTCGAGAAAGCCTTGATATTCATCAGGAAGGCCTCAATGGCAGTCGAAGAGTCAATTTTGAATAAGGATATTATCCCTTAGATTTAGGATCCAATTCCTATGTTTAGTAAAACATATTAGTTTTGTTTTGTTAGGTGGCATTTAGATCCATTTCTTTAAGGATCTATAACAACATGTTTTTCCTATATATGCATTGGAGAAATGTAATACGAGGAAGGGGGGAGAGAAGTCTTCATGACTATGGTTAAACTTTGAGGATTTGTTTTAACTTTTGTATAAAAGACCTCATTGAGTACATGTTGGAATATAAGCATCTTTTGTTGTATATGTTCATACTTTCATCTTCTTCCTTTTCTGTACCTACGGGTGAATATTATGTTCATTTTCCTATGTTTATCTAATGACTGATAACTGGCATTTGTCTCTTCAATGATAGACTAGACTCACAAGTGATTCTACCTGTTATAGCTAGCCATTCATATATGTTGCTATGTCTGTGATTTTGCTGGTATACTAGTTATTCTCCATCCATATTCATCTTTATAAACTTTCTGAACAAGTATAGTTGAAAGCCTTATCTCTCCGAGTGTATTCATGTGTGTTTGGAGTGAGTGATTTTATAGCCAATTCATTCCACTTGATCCCATTTATACCCTTATTTAAACATTTGATTAAGTTACCAAGTTTGTTCCCTTTACAGTCAGGGAAAGACTCTTGGAGTGCTAACAAATTGGCGTCGTTGCCGGGGAACGAAAGTGAGCTATTTTCCCTGGGAGAACGACATGGATCCTACTTTTGATGGCAGACAAAGGGAGGACACAGAAATCGACTGTAGAAATATTCCTGGCGACTCCACAATCAAACACTCCACTGGGAAGGATCAGGTTGACAGAAAGATGAATGGGCAGAAATGTAAAACTAGGTATCAGTTTATGAGCCTTCTTCATGAACTGTTGTTGTTCTTTATCAACTCATTCTTACTTTTCCCTTCACATATTAAAATGATCATATTGTGTTTTGTATATTCAGATGATCATCAATCTTCTTTTATATATCCATCTTTAGAAGAAGAAGATCTGCATACTGCTTGTATTGTAGATGTTGATTCAGTGTTTTCACCTAAGCCTGTTCATAAAGATAATCTTTGTATTCAAATACCTCTTGACTTTGATCATCCATGTAACCTTACGAAGGTCGAAACTGATTCAAAAAAATTTCATATCTCGGCACCTCTTGCCATTACTTTTGAGCCTTGCTATCAATTTGTTAATCCTCATTATTACCCCACTTCTTTTCAAACTAGAATCAGGATGAAGATGTTTAAACCTTTAAGGATGCCATACCTCCTTCATCCTTATCCTCTTTATTTCCTTGAGTATCTTCCCCATTTTTCTGGATAGGATCAGGTCACAACTGAGAGGCATTTGGGGGATTTTGAAAACTTTGTTGATCAATTCGAGATTATACATGATCATGTTGTTATGAGGTTGTTCTCCAAATCTTTATTTAGAGATGTTGTTGTATGGTTTAAGAATTTGAGGGCCGATTCAATTGGTTCTTGGATCGAGTTGTCTAAATATTTTTCAAAGCATTGGGGTGAGAAAAAATATTTTGATTCGTACCTCGCTGATTTTTATTCCTTGAGGAGACAAGAGGAAGAAGCTTTGTCTATCTTTAACAGAAGATTTTATAAAATTTATCATAGCATGCCCTTGGAGATCTGACCTACTGAGATCACTACCAGGGTATACTATGTTATGGCGTAGCATTCAGATCTTGTCCTTCTCCTCTTAGAAAGGAAGTCTTCATCCTTAGCATTTTTATTTGAATATGCCCAAGAAATTGAGGAGAACATCTGTGCTTCTAAGAGAGTTCGAGATCCAGTTTACTTTGAAGATCTGCTTGTACATGAGCAAGGAAACTGTCAGTATGTTTCAGATTTTTAGCAAGAAGAAAATGAATATGAAGCAAATCTAGAACAACAACCGGGATGTAAGTATATGTTAGATTATGAATCAGATTCTTCACTGTTTGAACATTTTTCTATTGACAGGTATGCATGTGAAGTTTATGATCAATTTGCAAACCATGCTGAGCATGTGGTAACCGATGATTGCATAGGAAACTATATGTTCTTAGTTGATCATTATCAATGTAATTTAAACCATTTTTTCTCATTATCTTATGAGCATCATTTTGAAGAAATGATTGTTGCTACCGATGATCAAAATTTGATCATAAGGGAACTAGAAGGTCATCAGTCTTCCAACAAAGAAGCTTTCATGGTTGAGCAATTGTTTTTTGTGGATGAGCACGCTTTTGATTTCAATTTCAAATATTCATTTGCAACTTTGTTGGAATCTTACATTTCATATCACTTGAAAGACTCAAATTTTATCTACCCACTAGCGCTCCCGGGTGAGTATTGTTTCCTCAAAGATTTTTTATCATTCTTGTTACATTTCAGACATCATCCCTTGATTAGTGGTATGGACAAGATTATTTCAGTTTTGAAGCTACTTGAATGGTTTTTATGGAAGTTTTCCTTTACTTGACCAAGTGGCAGAGATGGTTAAAAGTAGGGTAGCATAGCAAATAAAGCTCGCTTCCCGAGCATTGGTTTTCTTTCAAGTTTTTCAGCAATAGCAGTTAGTTTGCTGGAATAAAGGCGAGTTTTGAAGATGTTTAGAGAGGTTGCAAAGTTGACTCCATATCCAAATGGATAAGGCACATGGTCTACCGGGTTCTTGGAGCCTCACAGGGAGGTCTCCATCCCTGTTGGAGCCAGATGTTAGTGCTCAAAATGTTTCTTCAAGATTTTGAGCTGCCTTCATCAGATTAAGGATAATTTGCCCATTTTCCAAGTCTTTAGTTAGTGTCATATCTTCCAATTTCTTCATCAAGCTTTGACAAGTTCCTAATTGACTGTTTTTTTGCTAAAAACCCTATGAGCTTTGGCTTGTGACCTGCAACACAAAAATAATGAATTTGTTATTTTTTCCTTAAATCCATAGTTTATGTGCCTCTTTAAAGTTTTCAAATAAAAAATGTATTTTATTTGTAAATTTTACCAAAAAGTGGTGGGTGCACGAGTGTTCTAATCCTAAGCCATATCAAATATTAACTATATGCCAAAATTTGAGTCATATCAAAGCCAAAGTCTGAGTCCACATGTCAAAGCACAATCCAACACATAAGTCAACAAAGCCCAGTGCCCAACACCAAGTTCCAAGCTCTTAAAACCTTCTACATATCTCTTTGATATACGTATAGAAGTATCGGTGCACATAAAGGTTTAAATTATTAATTTCCTAATGTATTTGGGATACGGTACTGATAAGTAAATAAATAAATAAAAAAACGCAAATAACTGCCAGGTGCCAAGATTGCAGGTGTCGAGTATATAAAATTTTGGAATTTGATTTATCTGACTACAAGAGATCTTGCGCCACAAGGAATTTGAAGTATCGAGGTTTTCTATCAACAGATAGAATGCTCTAGGGATCAATGGCACCATCAACAAACTGATTAAGAGAAGTCAAATACCACGTTGTTGTCAAGAATTCATTATTCTTGGGCGACAAGTCATTGATTTGAGCTTGCAGGTGTCAATTGAGCATTGATAGCATCAACACAATGATCGATAAGGATGGAGATCAGTTGCGCACCTATTTTCTTTTCTCTCTACCCGATTTTCTAGCTCAAACTGTTCTGAATCCATTGTGAACCATTGCAGAAGAGACTTTGAAAGAGTTGCTTTCAAAGGCTACAGGAACTGCTATTGAGTGGATTCAAATCCCTGGGATGAAGCCTGAACCATATTTAATAGGCATTGTGGGTATTTGATGTAGTTTTACTGGGGTAGTTGTACGAGCATGTGCTCTCGTGGGTTTGGAACCCTCAAATATTTCTACAATTCTTAAATATCATCCATTATTATTTTCTGAATGTCGTTGCCTTTCTCATTGATTGAAAGTTTAACCTCCTATTAGTATTTTTGGACTTCAAGAAGATCTACCTTTGTAACTCCTTTGAAGTGGCGCTTACTTGAATAGAATGAGTATTGATTTCTATGGATTGCAGTGAATACTGTTAATGAGGGGTAGTTCATTGACAGTTGGAACTCATGATTTTGCATGTAGAAATTCTAGTATTTGTTTTTCACTAGAATCAAATTATTCATATAACAATGTCTTATTCATCACCCTCAGGTGTTGTGACACTTGAATCGGTCATTTTGGTCAACAAATGTTCTGTCAACATTTTTACCTAGAAAAGGGAGGAACACAGATTGACATTGGCTACCATGCCAGAGACTCAAGTTGCCAGGGAGGAAAATCCAGCTACATTGTATGGCAGGAGAACATTTGGGGATTGGATAGATGTCCTCAACCTATTGTGTTGGCTTCCAAAGGGTTATGTTGGTGTCAAACTCTTGTCAATGTATGTACGCCATATTCTCATGATTGAGAGGTTTCTGGTGATCACTTTCCTCAAGGTTAAACAAGTGTTATGTTGTGAACCACTGAAAATACAAAAATGTATTGGCTTCTGTCATCCAACATAATTCCTCAATTTGTTTTTGGCATGTCGGAGAGCACTGAAATCAATCATGTTGTCAAACAATGAAGATGAATTTCAAGTTAGAAGATCTTTATTTCCTATACTCTTTGAAATATCCTCTTCTTTCCTGTGGCCATTAAGGTCTACAGTTGTTGTTTCTTAATGATTTTTCGATTGTGCTTCGTGGAAACCTTCCTTGGAAGATGATTTGACGGGGGATATGAATCTTGGGAAACGTCTTATATTTTCCATACTTGATCATACTTCTAAGATACTTTAGATCCCATTTCCGAAGAAAAAAAGCATCGGGATGATCAAACACAGATTGATTCTCTAGGAAAGACTCCGCATTTTGAGGTAGGAAATACAGTTGGTTTTTTAAAACAAATAAACTTTGAGACATATATTTGTTCAAATTAGTCACTTGGCACCTTAGTGAAGTAGAGCATTTGGATCATATTTCTCAGAAGTTTGAATTTAACTTGAACAATAGGGAATTTCTGTTGCAAACATACATGACTACCCTCTCTTCAAAGATTGTAAATCGATGAAAACACATGCTAGCTGAGATTGATGTCAAAGAAGTGCTTGTTGTTACAGATTTTGAAAGAAAGGATGTTAACTTGGATTTGATTAAAGTCGAAGGGAAAGTTGGTGAAAAGCTGGAAGATAACCCAGAGAATAGAAATCATAAAGGCATCAATGGTGGTTTTATAGTGAACCCTTGGAAGATGTTAGAGGAGCTTCAAGGAGAGAGAGTATTGAGTCTATTATAGAAAAAAGACTCATTAAGCCAATCAAGAACTGAATTTCCAGGATACTAAATTTCTTTTAGAAAGAAACAGAGTTATGGCAATTTTTGTGACCTTCAGCCAACCTTTGAGACCTTGGTAAGATGTTAAAAACAATTTCAATAGATAAATAAATGTATACAACAGTTGTCAACGCAAGTCCTCTTCTTGCAGTATTATGTGCTGAATAATCCACCTCAAAATTTGGGTCAAAGATGATTTCTTCTTCATATTTTATGTGATGAGTCATGCTCTAGGTGGTAAATATGGTTCCCGGAAGCCTTGATATTCATCAGGAAGGCCTCAGTGGTAGTCAAAGAGTCAATTTTGAATAAGGATATTATTCCTTAGATTTATGATTGAATTCCTATGTTTAGTAAAACATATTAGTTTTTTTCTTTTAGGTGGCATTTAGATCCATTTCTTTAAGGATCTATAACAACATGTTTTTCCTATATATGCATTGGAGAAATGTAATATGAGGAAGGGGGGAGAGAAGTCTTCATGAATGTGGTTCAACTTTGAGGATTTGGTTTAACTTTTGTATGAAAGACCTCATTGAGTACATGTTGGAATATAAGCATCTTTTGTAGTAGATGTTCAGACTTTCATCTTCTTCCATTTCTGTACCTGTGGATGAATATTATGTTCATTTTCCTATGTTTATCTAATGACTGATAACTGCCATTTGTCTCTTAATTGATAGACTAGACTCACAAGTGATTCTGCCTTTTATAGCTAGCCATTCATATATTTTACTATGTGTGTGATTCTGCTTGTATAATAGTTATTCTCCATCCATATTCATCTTTATAAACTTTTTGAACAAGTATATTTGAAATCCTTATCTGTCTGAGTGTATTCATATGTTTTTGGAGTGAGTGGGTTTATAGCCAAGTCATTCCACTTGATCCCATGTATACACTTATTTAAACATTTGATTAAGTTACCAAGCTCGTTCCCTTTACAGTTGGGGAAAGACTCTTGGAGTGCTAATGAATTGGTGTCGTTGTCGAGGAACAAAAGTGAGCTAGTTTCCCTGGGAGAACGACACAGATCCTACTTTTGATGGCAAACAAAGGGAGGACACAGAAATCGACTGTAGCAATCTACCTGGCGACTTCACAATCAAGGACTCCACTGGAAAGGATCCGATCGACAGAAAGATGAAGGGGTAGAAATGTAAAACTAGGTATTAGTTTATGAGCCTTCTTCATGAACTGTTGTTGTTCTTTATCAACTCATTCTTTCTTTTCCCTTCACATATTAAAAGGATCATCTTGTGTTTTGTATATTCGGATGATCATCAGTCTTCTTTTATATATCCATCTTTAGAAGAAGATCTGCATACTGCTTGTATTGTAGATGTTGATTCAGTATTTTCACCTAAGTCTGTTCATAAAGATGATCTTTGTATTCAAATACCTCTTGACTTTGATCAATCATGTAACCTTACAGAGGTCGAAACTGATTCAAAACCTTTTCAGATCTCAACACCTCTTGCCATTACTTTTGAGCCTTGCCATCAACTTGTTAATACTCATGATTACCCCACTGCTTTTCAAACTAGAATCAGGATGGAGATGTTTAAACCTTTAAGGATGCCATACCTCCTTCATCCTTATCCTCTTGATTGCCTTGAGTATCTTCCTTGTTTTTCTTCAGAGGATCAGGTCACAACTGAGAGGCATTTGGGGGCTTTTGAAAACTTTGTTGATCAATTCAAGATTATACATGATGATGTTGTTATGAGGTTGTTCTCCAAATATTTATTTAGAGATGTTGTTGTATGGTTTAAGAATTTGAGGGCTGATTCAATTGGTTCTTGGATCGAGTTGTCTAAATATTTTTCAAACCATTGGGGTGAGAACAAATATTTTGATTCGTACCTCACTGATTTATTCCTTGAGGAGACAGGAGGAAGAAGCTTTGTTTATCTTTAACAAAATATTTTATAACATTTATCATAGCATGCCCTTGGAGATCTGACCTACTGAGATCACTACCATGGTATACTATGTTATGGAGCATCATTCAAAGCTTGTCTTTCTCATGTTAGAAAGGAAGTATTCATCCTTATAATGTTTATTTGAAGATTCCCAAGAAGTTGAGGAGAACATATGTGCCTTCATCAGATCAAGGTTAATTCGCCCATTTTCCAAGTCTTTGGTTAGTTTCATATCTTCCAATTTCTTCATCAAGCTTTGAAAATTTCCTAATCGACTGCTTTTTTGCTAAAAACCCTATGTGCTTTGGCTTGTGACCTGCAACACAAACATAATGAATTTTTTTTATTTTTGCCTTAAATCCATAGCTTTTATGCCTCTTTAAAGTTTTCAAATAAAAAATGTATTTTATTTGTAAATTTTACCAAAAAGTGGTGGGTGCATGAGTGTTCTAATCCTAAGCCATATCAAACATTAACTATATACCAAACTCCAAGTCATATCAAAGCCAAAGCCAGAGTCCACATGTCAAATCACAATCCAACACATAAGTCAACAAAGCCCAGCGCCCAACACCAAGTGCCAAGCTCTTAAAACCTTCTACATATCTCTTCGATATAGCTATAGAAGTATCGGTGCACATAAAGGTTTAAATTATTAAATTCCTAATGTATTTGGGATACGGTGTTGATAAGTAAATAAATAAAAACAAAAACACAGATAACTGCCAAGTGCCAATATTGCAGGTGTCGAGTATATAAAATTTTGGAATTTGATTTATCTAACTATAAGAGATCTCGCGCCACAAGGGTTTTGAAGTATCGAGGTTTGCTATCAGCAGATAGAACGCTCCAAGGATCAATGGCACCATCAACAAACTTATTAAGAGAAGTCAAATGCTAGGATGTTGTCAAGCATTCATTATTCTTGGGCATCGGGTCATTGATTTGAGCTTGCAGGTGTCGATTGAGCATCGATAGCATCAACACAATTATCAATAAGGATGGAGATCAGTTGCATGCCTATTTTCTTTTCTCTTTGCCCGATTTGCTAGCTCAGACCGTTATGAATCCACTTTGAACCATTGCAGAAGAGACTTTGAAAGAGTTCCTTTCAAAGGCTACGAGAACTGCTATTGAGTGGATTCAAATCCCTGGGATGAAGCCTGGACCGGATTCAATAGGCATTGTGGGTATTTCATGTAGTTGTACTGGAGTAGTTGCACGAGCATGTGCTCTCGTGGGTTTGGAACCCTCGAAGATTTCTACAATTCTTAAAGATCGTCCATTATTTTTTTCTGATTGTCATTGCCTTTCTCATTGCTTGAAAATTTAACCTCCTATTGGTATTTTCAGACTTCAAGAAGATCTACCTTCAAAAATCCTTTGAAGTGGCACTTGCTTGAATGGAATGAGTATTGATCTCTATGGATTGCAGTGAAGACTATTAATGAGGGGCAGTTCATTGATAGTTGGAGGTCATGATTTTGCATGTAGAAATTCTAGTATTTCACTAGATTCAAATTATTCATATAACAATGTCTTATTCATCACCCTTGGGTGTTTTGACACTTGAATCGGTCATTTTGGTCAACGGATGTTTTGTCAGCATTTTTAACTAGAAAAGGGAGGAACACAGATTGACATTGGCTACCATGCCAGTGACTCAAGTTTCCAGGGAGGAAAATCCAGCTACATTGTATGGCAGGAGAACATTTGGGGATTGGATAGATATCCTCAACCTATTGTGTTGGATTCCAAAGGGTTATGCTGGTGTCAAAATCTTGTCAATGTATGTACACCATATTCTCATGATTGAGAGGTTTCTGGTGATCACTTTCCTCAAGGTTAAACACGTGTCATGTTGTGAACCACTGAAAATACATAAATGTATTTGTATCTGTCATCCAACAAAATTCCTCAATTTTTTTTTGGCATGTCGGAGAGCACTAAAATCAATCATGTTGTCATACAATGAAGATAAATTTCGAGTTAGAGGATCTTTATTGCCTATACTCTTTGAAATCCCCTCTTCTTGTCTGTGGCTATTAAGGTCTACAATTGTTGTTGCTCAATGATTTTTTGAGTGTGCTTTGTGGCAACCTTCCTTGGAAGATGATTTGACGGGGGATATGAATCCTAGGAAACGTCTTATATTTTCCATACTTGATCATACTTCTAAGATACTACTGATCCCATTTCCGAAGAAAAAGAGCATCTGGATGACCACACATTGATTGATGCTCTAGGAAAGACTTTGAGTTTTGAGGTAGGAAATACAATTGGTTTTTTAAAACAAATCAACTTTGAGACATATTTGTTCAAATCAGTCAATTGGCACCTTAGTGAAGTACAACATTTGGATCATATTTCTCAGAAGTTTGAATTTAGCTTGAACAATATGGAATTTATTGTACAGACATACATGAATACCCTCTCTTCAAAGATTGTAAATCGATGAAAACACATGCTAGCTGAGATTGTTGTCAAAGCAGTGCTTGCTGTTGCAGATTTGGAAAGAAAGGATGTTAACTTGGATTTGTTTAAAGTCGAAGGGAAAGCTGGTGAAAAGTTGGAAGATACATAACTGGTTTATGGTATTATAGTTGATAAAGATATGAGTCATCCACAGATAACCTAGAGAATAGAAAGCATAAAGGCATGAATGGTGGTTTTATAGTGAACCCCTGGAAGATGTTAGAGGAGATTCAAGAAGAGAGAGTATTGAGTCTATTGTGGAAAAAAGACTCAGTAAGCCAATCAAGAACTGAACTTCCAGGATACTAAATTTCTTTAAGAAAGAAACAAAGTTATGACAATTTTTTTTACCTTCATCCAACCTTCGATACCTTGGTAAGATGTTAAAAGCAATTTAAATATATAAAGAAATGTATACAACAGTTGTCATTGCAAGCCCTCTTCTTGCAGTATTATGCGCTGAATACTCATGCAGGTGGCAAAATTTGGGTCAAAGATGATTTCTTCTTCAGATTTTGTGTGATGAGTCATGCTCTAGGTGGTAAATATGGTTCGAGAAAGCCTTGATCTTCATCAGGAAGGCCTCAGTGGCAGTCGAAGAGTCAATTTTGAATAAGGATATTATTCCTTAGATTTAGGATCCAATTCTTATGTTTAGTAAAACATATTAGTTTTGTTTTTTTAGGTGGCATTTAGATCCATTTCTTTAAGGATCTATAACAACATGTTTTTCCTATATATGCATTGGAGAAATGTTATATGAGGAAGGAGGGAGAGAAGTCTTCATGACTGTGGTTCAACTTTGAGGATTTGGTTTAGCTTTTGTATGAAAGACCTCATTGAGTACATGTTGGAATATAAACATTTTTTTGATGTAGATGTTCAGACTTTCATATTCTTCCTTTTCTGTACCTGTGGGTGAATATTATGTTCATTTTCCTATGTTTATCTAATGACTGATAACTTTCATTTGTATCTTCATTGATAGACTAGACTCTCAAGTGATTTTGCCTATTATAGCTAGCCATTTATATATTCTTCTATGTTTGTGATTCTGCTGGTATAATAGTTATTCTCCATCCATATTCATCTTTATAAACTTTCTGAACAAGTATAGTTGAAAGCCTTATCTGTCCGAGTGTATTCTTGTGTGTTTGGAGTGAGTGAGTTTATAGCCAAGTCATTCCACTTGATCCCATTTATACCCTTATTTAAACATTTGATTAAGTTACCAAGCTCGTTCCCTTTACCGTCAGAGAAAGACTCTTGGAGTGATAACATATTGTTTAACTCTTCAAAGAAATTTGAGTGATGGAGAACTTTGTTAAACTTGAGAAACTTAGAATATTCTGAAAACTACATTATCGTTGGAGAAATTAACATCATCAGGAGCAATGCAGAGAAAAGAGTGGGGATATTTGGAAGAGACCCCTTTGAAGATAATATAAAGTATCTTATCATGGAGTGGGACTTATTGGACATTCCTCTGCACAGAGGAAAGTTCACTTGGACTAACATGCGAGTTGGACCAAGGCACATAGTGGCAAGATTGGACCACTTTTTAGTTCACAATAATTTCTTCCTTCATAATGAAACCATCAAATATTGTATTCTCCCCTTTCTCATATTTGATCATGAGCCCATCTCTCTTCACCTTCAAGCTCTCCCTAACCACGGTCCTCTTCCCTTTCGATTTAACCCTTTATGGCTTCTACATCAAGAAGTGGTGGAGCTTTTGAAAACTACCTAGGAAGCCCAGATACCTGACACACTAGTGTTCATATGGGAGAAGAAACTTATTATGGTTAAGAAAGTGTTCAAAAGGTGGACTAAAACTCCCCTTATTTCTCTAGTAGATGAGAAAAAACAAATCAAAGGTACACCGGATGAGCTACAAAAGACGTTACAAGATCACAAAATAACATTTCAGCTTCAAAAAGAAGAGTTGGAACTATAATGTCAATATCAAAACGCTTTAAGGAGAGAATAGGAATATTGGCGGCTGAAATATCGTAGTATTTGGCTCAAGTCCGGTGATAAAAACACCAAATTTTTTCACAATCAAGCCAAATATAGGCAGTCCAAAAACAATGTGACGAAAATAACTTTGGGAGATGGGACCACTATGACAGATTTTTAAGATATCAAATTGGCTGCCCAGAATCACTTTGTTGAATTATATACCCAAAGAGAGGAAGAAAACCACTCAAATATATACTCTATGCTTGAACATATCCTGGTTTTGGTTACAAGAGAGGAGAATTTGGATCTTACTTGACCTATTTATAAAGGATAAATTCTCACAACCATTTGGAGCCTTGAGTGAGACAAAGCTCCTGGCCCAGACAAATTTTCCATCTCTTTCTATCACTTATTTTGGGACCTCATCAAATCTTATCTAAAGAGGATGCTTCAGTATGCCCATCATTCCCTAAGACTTGGGGGAAACACAAAATCCTCCTTCCTTTCTTTGATCCCCAAAGAATCAAATCCCACCTCCTTCTCTATATTCCAACCAATATCCTTGTGCAACTCCTCATATAAGATCCTCACTAAAATCATAGCCTCCTGTCTGAAAAAAAATCCTTCCCAAGATAATTTACCCCAACCAAGGGGGTTCAAGCAAGATTGAAAAAATTGTGGATAATATAGTTCTTATCCAGGAAGTGATTCATTCAACCATTCAGGCCAAAGGTAAAAGTACAGTTGTAAAATTAGACATGGCTAATGCATTTGATCATGTTAGACATGCTTTCCTTTTTCAAGTGATGGAGCGGTTTGGTTTCAACACCAACTCCATAAGATGGATAACAGCTTGCATCAACAAATCTTGGATAGCCCCTTTGGTGAATGGTATACCAAATGATTTCTTTCAAGACAACAGAGGTCTTCATCAAGGATTCCCCCTTTCTCCTTTACTCTTCATCATTGTGGTTGAAGCACTCATCAAAAAATTTGAACAAGAAAGAGAGAATGGAAATATTCTCGGACTACAAATTGCCCAAGGAGTAAAAATTATGAATTATTCACAATTCGCCAATGACACTTTACTTCTGGGTGGTTCCTTTGAAACAATTGCTTCAAGATTTAAATCCACCCTGGACTCCTTCCTTGATGCTTACAGAGGAGATGTAAACAACATGAAATGCCAAGTTTTTGGATGGAACACTTCTCCTCAGGTTATGCGGGCCATAGCTCATGTTTTCTAGTTTACCCTTGCTGAAGATTGGACTTATTTCAAATATTTGGGGATCCCTATCTCCCTCAAATCCTCTTATGTGTAGATCTAGCAACAAATTATTGAGAAAATGAACATGATATTAACTCATTGGGGTTTACGAAGGTTAAAACCAACAATGAGAATCATTGTAATTAAATTTGTCCTCTCAACCCTTCCCATCTATCAATGTTCATCACTCTTAGCTCCAAAATTCATATCCAATCAAATCGTAAAGAAAATAAGATCATTCTTATGAAAGGGAGGAAAATCGACTCATACAAGATTCCATCTTGTCAATTGGAACCAAGTTACAAGTGCCAAGAATCATGGAGGGTTGGGGGTTAGGGAACCAACTCTTATGAATATAGCCATGGGGTATAAATTGATTTGGATACTAATCATAGGGAATCTCACTTGGTGGAAGCAAGTAATCTGGAAGAAATATTTCACCGGAAATAGGCTCAAGTGAGTTGATCTTCAGCCAAAAGTAGATACAAGGTCATCCATATTTAAGTTTATCCTTGCTACTAGGACACTCATTTATGCTAAATTAAATTGGATTCTTGGAAATGGGTGAAGAATAAACCCCTGGGATGATAAAATTCTGGAATCATACCGCCTTGCTCAAATCAAGCCTCTCCACCCTCTTTGTGCCTGGATGGAAGAACATGGCTTCCTTTCTCTCTTCAACATGTCATTATGGACATGTAATGGTATCCATAATTTCCAAAAATCTATCACTCTAGCACATCTCTCTCCTCTATTTATCTCTTTCCTATCCTCTCTGTAAGGATGTGTTCCATGCGATCGAATAATTAGTGATTATTGTGGTTGGGGTAACTCCTTGTACTCAACTAATAAGGGATACATGTTTCTTTCATAGGAAACACACCATCAACCACATTCCATCATGTGGAAATCAATATGGCACTCGGATGATATGCCAAAAATAAACTTTTTTTGTTGGATTTAAGTGCATAATAAAATTCTTACCTCCAAAAATCTGAAGAAAAAAAGAGAGGTATAAGTGGGCCCTCGCGCTATGTTTTATGCCAAAATGATGAATAAAGAATATAACATATGTTCATTGAGTGTTATTATGTGAATGAAGTCTCAAGGAAAGTTTTGTGTCCTCTTAATAAAAGGTTATCTTGGCCTTTGTCCTACTCTAAATTTCTTAATCGCTGGGGGACTCACTATCTCAGAAGTTTCAAGAACAAATTAGTCTTCAAGCATTTCTGGAACACACTTCCTAAATACATTTTTTGGAGAATATGGATAGCCTGCAATAAGAAAATCTTTAATGGGGATACCAACAATCCAAAACAAGTTAAGATGAGAGTGTGTGCCCTTCTCTTGGAGTATATGAAGATTTGGGTTCAATGGAAGTGGAAAAATATGGATATGCACAAAGAAAACTAGATGAAATTCTTTCAACTAGAAAATACTCCATCTACTACCGCTAAACCTATAATCGTTTTTCTAAAATGGGCCTTAAGAATCTCAATTGAAGCATTCAAGGAATATTAAGCTCACCAACAAGCCAACATTCTCTTCTTTGATGGTGCATCATGAATTAACCCAGGAGAGACAAGTGTGGGGGGGATAATTTGTAATCACAGAGGACATATTGTAATCAGTTGTGCATGGGGTCTAGGATCTATGAAAAATAATGAGGCAGAGGTTTATGCCATCGTCGAAGGCATCAAAATGGCTCTGTCGATTGGGATTTGAAGGCTAACAATTTGTGGAGATTCCATGATGGTAATCAGGGTGATTGTACTAAAGAATATTGTGGGAGGTAATGTTTACTCTAGCATAATGTCACTGTCCCTAGCCCTCTTAAATTTTTTTGACAAAGTCTTTTTTTATCATATAAAAAGAGGCCTAAATTTTGAAACAGATCAAAAGGATAAAGAGGGGTCCAACCTATGCAAAGGAGAACTCATTGTCAATGGAAGCACTAGGATTCTCCCCATCCCAAAATTATTCATGAAGTGGGTTTTTAATATAGTGCAAGGTTGGTGGTATGTTAAATTAAATGCACTAGACCTCACACATATGAAAGGACATAATATCAAGCTTGACATTCATTTCTACATGTGTGGGTTAGTTCTTCCAGGTTGTGGCAAGATGGGTTTGTTGTTTCACTCTAGGTGTATTCGTGGTGATAATTTCTCTTACCAACTCCATATCGGTGTCCCTTCCTTCCCGCTCTTGGGAATTCTCACGATCATCAGGTTCCATAATCTCATTTCTAAGTGTTTTCATTTACATTTAGTCAACCTTTGAGCTTGTTCAATCTTTTGTCTTTTGAATTCATGTATAGCTCTATGCCCATTCTGTTTGGGGACCATTCTATATGTGGGGTTTACTTTGCATTTGAGTAGAGGTTGGGTATTTTCTTTGGCAGTGTCTTCAGGATTTTTGGGCTTCCTTTCAATTTTCTCTCCTGTGATTTTGTTGGCCTTTGTCATGGTTTCTTTCTCCTACTCCACCAATCATGGGCGGGTATAAAATCCTTCAAGATATTTGAAATTTGGGCCCTCTCATGTCCCCCCGAAACTTGGGATTTTTCATCCCCTCCGATTTTTGGGTTCTTTCGATTTGAGACACCATAGTTTAATTATGCTTCACAATTATCTTGCATTTCCCTTTATAGTCCTATGCATCCTTTGGGGTTAGGGAATGAAGCTCCAATCAACCCAAAATTTCTACTATGCAAAGGTTCTTTCAGGATTAAGACTATTTTAGTTCTCAAGGATCCTTCAAGGTTCCTTCATTGTAGATGGTGGTACTTCTTCTACCCACTTTGGGGCCTCAACTCTAGTGATATCAAATGGTTTATATTATATAATCTAGGGATTCCCCTTCTCATCATGGATCCCTCCTAGAGCAACATCAAGCGTGACTGGGCAAGCACGAAGACATGGATGAAGGAAGCAGAGTGAATTTCAACTAGGTTATAAGTAGGGTAATTGGAATTGAACAGTTAATTATAACACTTCTGCAATGTATTGAAATTTTGGAATAGGAAAGGTAGAGAACCAACACCCTTGAGAAAACAGTGGTGGCACTTCTTCAGCACGTGGAAACTCTAGAGAAAGAATGCCAGTAGCTAAATCCATGGTAATGTTGTTGCAGTACAATTCAAGTTCAAACAATCAACTTGCAACAAAAACCTAGTCAGAGAATTCTGAAGAGACTCAGGGAGATCGAGAAATGGTACCAATGGAAATCAAAGAAAATGTTCCTAGCCAAGGCGAACTCCAGGAGACACTTGACAATGAATCATTTGTTTAAATTATGTATTTTCAAATGTATATTTTTTCTCAGTCAATATGTAAAAGTATATAGCAGTGTGTATGATAGAATGTATATGGAGGATTCTAGTCTTTTTGACATTAGGACAGTAGCAAAGGACTCAAACAGATTTGAGCCAATTTTTGTAAACATTTTGATTATTGTTTTTCCTTGTCGCAACTCCTTTTATGTATAAAAATATATTCAATTTCTTTAAAAATACTAATAATTACAAAGTCGGGTTGTAGGAGGAGTATTTAAGGATGTTGAATCCATTTATGCATTAGAAACGACGATTTCAACAATCCAAAATTGCAATTTCAACAAAGATTTTTGGCCAGATTATGGTGAGGAAAAACCGGAAAAGGTTAAAATTGTAAAATGTTTATCCTTATTTGATTTGTATAATGCACCTCACTTATATCTATGTGCAATGATGAAATGTATAAATTCTTCAAATTCCTTTTTTATATCACACAGCTTAAAGTGAATTCCAATTGTTGTAAGCTCATCATTTCTTCAACCATCATGCATTGTTAAAGCATTTCATTCTATAATGTTATCTATGAATGTCATGGCTGAATCTGAGTCCACATAATCTAGTGGATTATTTAATTCTCAAGGATACAGGGAGGATTTTCTTTCAATCTTTCTCACAGTAATAAGTTTTGATTGAATAGTTTAATTATGGCAATGTTTAATAATTTAGGTGGTAATGTTTAAATAATTTAGTTTTTTTTATTATATTTCATCTCATTAATCTCCATTGGATTATGAAATTTTTCTAGATACGAAATCAATATTAAATGTGTTGGTTATCATTTGAGTCTAAAATGATAACAATTAGTGATCAATTTTGAAGAGTCGGTCTTAATTTCAATTTGAATGATAGATATTCATCCAACTATGCAAAAGTAGTTCAAATTTAATTACAAATACTAAAATAAATATACTCTTCATAAAAATGTTAAATAAAATATTTCCCTCCCATTTTTTTACAATGTTAACAATTAACCAACCATTAAATAAATAAATTACAATTTAAGTAAAAACTCATAATAATCCTATATTTTAATTTCAATTGTAATGTTCAAATTACATAAAATATACAATTTTTCATAAAAATGTATGCACTTCCTTTGAGAAATTTCTAAGGGAATAGGGGGTTATAGGAAAATTCTATGACACTTTCCCATGCACAAGGCAATAGGTCATCATTACAGGGGTGGGTTACATTGTCTCCCTGTACTCTACCAGTGTTATTCACCCCGATAGAGATGGCTCCTCACTATATGGGCAAGGAACAAACTAATGTTGTAGGGTGAACTTTTCCAATGCAGAGGTCATTCAACCAGTAGAACTCCATGAGAAAATCCATGGTTCACATGTTTATAATAATCCTCTCCACATCCTTGAACAATATATAAGTAAGGAAAAACACTATGTATAGTTCATAAATTGGGAGGTTGATAAGTTCATTCATTTCCATCCATACTACTCGTATGTTGTTGCCACATTTTAGGCACAATTTTAAACTATAATTAATACTTGTATGTTATCAACTGCCCAATTGATAGAGTTTCTTCTCCTTGGAATGAAATCTAGCTAATAACCAAGGCGGAATTTCCTTTGTATGGTTTTAGCTGCAACATCCAAAGTAGGCAGGATCAGATCAATCTGTTTTGATCATTTTCCATCCTTCTTCTTAGGAATTAAATGAGCCAAAATTGGAGCCCCACTTTGATTAATAAATATTTGAATGATTATTAATTAGGAGTGATATGTTAGTTATAGGTTAAGGATCACAACACTCACACAATCCTCTTCTAACCTCTAGACATCATGGGGACTGAATACATCCAATTGCAATGAAAAAAAAGGTAGAATTACCCAAATGTGTTGGTGTTCGAACTAGGAAATTCCACAACCATACTGATCGAACCTATGACAAACCAATTCACTACTTAGAGAAAATGGTGCTATGTGATGAAAGAAATAGTGACACCTTTAGATCTGCTATGATAATTCTAGGACAATAATGAATCCTATACTCAAGGCTACTAAGTGTTGATGAAAGGAATGATATTTCTCCTTACTCATAGATATTCGAATCTCATTAGGCTAGGTGAGATAGGCAGGATTATTACCCTGGTTTATAGCCTGTGAAAATCTTAGTCATACCTCAAGAAATATGGTTCTTGGATCTAAATTTGTTTATATATATATATATATATATATGTGTGTGTGTGTGTGTGTGTGTGTGGTTCACAACACCAGATCCGCAAGAGAACACAGGGAGGCCGAGCATTTCAGAATATTGGGGGCTCAACAACAAGAGCATCATAGACCCATTTAAGGTCACAACATGTCACTCACAAGGAATTGAACCTAGGTGGGGAGGGTATCAATCATTCCTCCCAACCACCCAAGCTACATCCAATATATATATATATATATATATATATATATAAAATCTGAAATTCTATAATTTAAAGAAAGAAATAAAAAGAAAGGAACTTGCAAATAAAAGAATTATAATAAGTAAGAACATTGAAATATGGACAAAATGATCAATCTGAAAAATAAAATTTCACAAATTTTTAAGTGAGAAGAAATAAAAAAAATCTTTTTATTAATATCAACTCTAAGTTACAATTGAAAGTATCTTTTCAGGTCCATGCGAGGACCAAGATAAGAGAGGTTCTTGGAAATACAAGATGTAATTAGGACTCATACATGGGCATTGATGTAAAAAAAAAAGATTAAAATGCAAATTCAAGCTGGATCACTTCAAGTTACATGTGCATAATTTTTTTGAACTATGCAAAACTAGCATTAATTAGCATGGAATGACTTCAAAACTTCATAACTTGTAATTAAAAAACCAAACAAACTTCAAGAAAAATAAATGACCTTGGAGCATATCACCAATCAATGCCTCCTAGTATTTTCTTTTCCACCTTCAGATCAACCTTGTTGTTAACAAGACAATTCAGCTCTAATGAAAACTTAGAATGGAATGAATAGATGAATATCTCATTTAGAACTTTGGCATACCTTATCAGAAGTTTCACTTCTCTATTTTTTCATGTCAGCCATTGATTTCCTCTCTTGCTTTTGTATCTTCCTTAAGTAGTTAGGTAGTTCAACTACCTTTTTGTTTTAAGAATTAATTAATTTTTTATTTAAGATATGACAACTTTATTTATCATAAGGGTTCAAATAGTTTTTTTTTTTTGTATTTAAATTAATAATAAGTGGGATCCCACTGGGTCTTCTTTTAAGAATTTCCCTTGTAACTCAAAAATAATTTGAATATATAAACAAAACACTTGTATCTCCCATATATCAAAATAATATGATATTTAAAGTCTTCAAAAATTAATATCGTATGCTTGTTGTCTGTCCCAAAATAAAGTATCACACGTCTAGAATAAAACACTGTCATATGACAAATTAAAAATATTAGGGTAGTTCTTCCTGAAATATTCTTCTCTTTCTTTCTTCCTTCAAACACACTTGGTCTAATATTTAGTACATCCTTGAGAAAATCATTTTTATCTTCGTACTTACTTACTTTTGGATGCATGTCACTAAAGGCAATTTATTTTTTACCACTTTCTTCTTTTGTTGATTGCTATTTTCAGCGTACAGAGGATGGCTGGGATGCATTTGTGCTAGGGGAAGTAATATGTTTATTTCCTTTATCCATATTAATTTCATGAGAGGGAACTCTATGGTCCTCGGGAGGAGAATGAGCTATGGAATCAACTAATGTAACAAATGGTGTTGTGTGAGGAGGTAGAGGGGGATTGGAAATTCACTATGTGATACAAGGAGGATTCACTAGGTTGTTGTCCCAACCATCATTCACTAGTTGAACAAAAGGCTTGGGAAATTCCATGGTATTGGGATGTGGCTGCAAAGGTGCACTAGGAGGAGCTGGGGGTTGATGTAAAGAAGGATATCTAGCAAGGTTCATGTAACCATTTTGCGCCATTTGGTTAAAATCGTCTGAATCTACATCAAAATGGATATAAAATCCCATCATCGTGTGCCTCCCTTGTTTCCAAAACACGTTTGGCATTCTTCCTCTTCTGCTTATGTTTCCTTTTTTACCCCCTCTGCTAAAGAAGATCATCTATTGCCATTTTTAATTTCAATTAGTCAATAGGAAATCCTTCAAGTATAAGACAATACAAAGTGAATAAATATTTATAACAATATTTGTTAAACATGACTTAGTAAGGCTCTGTATACTGTTGATGATTACAGCTGCGTGAGACATCCTCCAAGACACATACCTAAGAGAGAGCCTCTGATATGGGTGTGTGGTTCCTATCTGAGAAAAAACTGGAACCTAGTGATGGCCTCCTTCTTACAGAGATTTGAGAAGAACTCCAGATGATTCTCCTGTGTAACACAGTGAGAAAGGAGATCTGCTGAGTTGGACGTGCCTCTGGTTGAGTACAAGGTGAATGTGTGAATTCCCATGAGATGGGTTCATCGTTATGAGACTGAGATGAAAACGATGTATTAGCCTCCTCGAGCAGAGAGTTGAGATGATGAACTCCAGACAACTCTCCCGTGTAATGCAGTGGGAAATAATATCTGTTGAGTTGGACGTACTTGTGAATGAGCATAGGTGAATGTGATCCTAGTGGTTGAGCACTAGTGAATGTGGTTCTCCTGTGAGATGCAGTGAGATAGAGATATGGACATCCCTATGGATGTGCTCCTAGTGGTTGAGCACTAGTGGGTGTATGAGATCCCTTGATATATTGTTCAAGAGTCAGAATTACCTGTAACCCTAATTGTAATGTAAAGTTTATAGGTCGGCCCCACCTTAATGTAAGAGATAATGTAAAAGATAATTAATTTGGTAATTGTTAATTATATTGTGAGTTAGAGAGGTCGGCCCTGTTGTGCTAATAGATACTTCTGTTGACAGGTTCAATCTAATATAAGTAAAGGTAAATTCCCCATTGAGGAATCATATCTCAAGTGTGAGTTTGGAAATTTTAGCAAGTACATCTTCTTGGAAAAAGTGTGCACCTCTCTTAGGAGCTAGGTTTCCAGGGTTTGTGAGCACCCTTTTTTGTGCTAAGTGTTTGTGGTGGTGAAGGTATTTATCTTGAATAATATAGCAAAGGATTGGATGGGTTTTCTTCCCTTGTGTATAAGGGTTTCCCAGGATACATCGTGTGTACTTGTGCATGGTGTTTCTTCTTATGATCTTGGTTGCTGCAGAAAATTATTCATGGTTTAAGTAAAATGATAAAATGTAATGAAATTAATGCTTAAGCCTTGATTATTGAAAAATAAACATGGAATCATAGCATAGGTCTTGAAGAACCCATTGCACAAGAATCTACCAGTCCCCTCTCTTTTCTGCAGAACCGTACAACCCTCCTATGGTTTCCAGAAAATCGGTATGACCCTCCTTTCTGAGGTTTTCTAGCCCTTAATACTTGGACGTTGGGGATAATTTTGACATAGGAGAGTATGAACTCCTTTAGCTCACCTCCAGAAGCTCTTAAAGTGAAATTTCGATATTTTTTTATTTTTGGCCCTAGGGTTTCTAGGGTTCTGCAAATTTCTGCAGATTTCTGGTTTTAGGGTTTCTGCAGCTCTTTGAAGAAGCCTTCAAGATTACCTATGTTCTTATGACTTTCAAGGATTATTGTTGGTATTCATAATCCCAACAAAACCTAAGGTTGCTAGCCTAGCCTAGTCGTTAGGTTTACTAGCCCAATGGACAAGGGTTTGTGAAAAATCTAAAAACATGATGAACAAAACTATGATGGAAGATAAGCTTGATGGATCAAACAACTTCAAGTTCCTGGAAGACAAGACTTTAGAGGAATAATTATTGTGGGTGATAAAAAAATGTTTACTAGAGACAACTATCAATGAATGGAAGGAAGATGACGTCAAGACAAGGAAGCCAATCATCTACTCAAGCCCTTACATTGAATGACCAACTTCAAAATAACAAGATGACAAAAGGTGACACCGTGACTAACTTCCTCATAAATATCTCCAAGAACAGAGATAAGCCAGGTGCCATTGGATAAATCATATCAACATCCTCATGTATGAACTTGTATATATATTATTTGTATCATTTTCATGAGGGAAATTGCAGGAGGAATGAACCTTTGCTGAAGTCATGGATGCAGAGGGATCTTAGTGCATTCAGAGGAACAACACACTGGAAGTGAAGACTCCAAGTTTGATTGTTTTAATTATCATGCCTCTAACCTACATTTCTAAAGTTTCTACATTAAAATTGGTGTTGTAGTTGTAACAACAATCCTTAAATTGTTTTGATTTTAGAGATGTACTCATTATTCTCCTTTAGGAGATATTCTTGTTTTGTTTCCTTTTGTTTGTTCTCTTGTTCCAGGAAGGTTAACAACAAAGGAAGATGATTATAATTCATACTTCAGAGGGATTCAAAACTATTTGAGAAGGAGGGAGAACAAAACCATCATTAAGGAAATCAATGCAACAATACACGATCAAAATCTTTCTATGATTCCGTGGGAAAAAGCATGCATAACATAGTATAGGAGTCCTCAACAGATTTTGAAGAACATAACTCCCAAAGAAGCCTTCACTAGAGTGAAGCCCAAGGTTGAACACTTCAGGACATTTGGGTGCCCAGTGTATTTTTCATGTACCCAAAGAGAAAAGGTCCAAGCTAGACCCTTCAGGAAGAAAGGATACATTTATGGGATAACAGTGAATCTTCAAAGACATATTAGATCTACATCCCTGGTCAAAGACGGATTGTGACTAGCAGAGATGTTGCTTTTGAAGAAGAGATAACCGGATAACCCTTCAAAGATCTAGAGAATCTCATATGGAGATTGATAGTGAGACAATACCTTCTCCCCCTTTAGTAGTTTAGAGGGACACAAATGTTATTCTAGCTAATCCAGTTTCTCCAGTTGACATGCCCAGAGATATTGCAGTAGGGCATAAATGGCCTGCCTAGGCTCGAAAAACTCTGCAAGAGGCAAAGGAACACACAAGCCCCTCAAGGCACATCCTAAGAAAGAAAAGATATTTTTGAGCTACTCTTCAACCATGAGCCACATCATTCATTATGAGCCTTCTTGACATGGAGAAGTGACATGTGAACATGTATGGTAAGTTTCCATGACAGAAGAATACCAATATACCTTAAAGAATGATGTATGAGATATTGTTCAGAGACCAGAAGGGAAGTCCGTGGTGACTTCCAAGTGAATCTATAAAGCATGTAGCTGATGGAAGTGTCGAGAAATACAAAGCGAGATCTATAGCCAAAGGATTCCCACAAACAGAGGGAGTTGTCTATGATGAGACAATTGATCCAGTAATCCCGATACACTTCCATTTGTACTACCATCCATGAGTTGGAAACCACATCAGATGGATGGATTCTTGATGATTTGGGTTTCAGTAAGAGTATCACAACATCCCTTTGACTCCCCACGGATCACCGTGAAGCCTCCCCACACCCATCACAAGCCCTCATCCACACGCCCATGCCATCCCCTCCCCTGCGACCCTTCCACAATTCCCTGCAGCCGCATCTACACCCCTGTCCACACACCTCTTGAAACATGCCTGCAACACCTTGTCATTCCGCTCCACCCCAACACTCACTGGATCGTCGATAGCCGCTAACTATTATGTACACTCCTGACAATTGTGTCCCCCCCTCCTCCCCCAACCATCCATTAATTCAAATCATCGCACCATTACATTAAGTCATTCCATTTCCCCATACACTATTAGCCTATATTATAATTATTAGTTAGAATTACATTAATTAAATATATTAATTATATTTATATTTATAATTAATATATATATATATATATATATTAAGTCAAGAAGGTTAGATATTATAATAATTATAAGGTCAATTAAAAAAAATGGAATTTAAGGAAGGAATATTTTCTGGTAAAAATCATCTAACTAGATGCATCTGATTATTAACATTTAGAAGAAATATTCAAGAAAAAGAAGTTAGCATCCACATTTGCCCAGATAAGAAGAAAAATCACTGA
>SNQJ01S0028803.1:60679-84275 GCA_010110895.2 Picea sitchensis
AAAGAGATAATTTCAGATAATAAGCCTCTTCGAGGGGGCAACCTCCTTTTACCCCACTTAAATGTTCAAGTACAAGATGATTCAAAATGAAAATGTCTCCTTGGTATATATAGGAGACTAGGAGGTATAATTGCAACTAATGGTCTAAAGCCGACATAAATAAAATAACATTACTAATATAATATGCCCCAATTAAGGGGTAATGGGCCAATATTAGGGCTTAACATTTGACATGAAGGATCTCTGTGCTACTAACTTCATTTTGGGAATGGAAATTAAAAGAGATCGTACAAACATGAAACTCTGGTTGAATCAGAGAAAATATGTTGAGACAATATTGTAGAGGTTTAATATGCGTGGAAGTAAACCGGTCAAGGTTCCTATATTGTTGACTATATAATCCCGTGGACCCCTGGATGCAAAGAAAACAACAAGTGGGAGAATGTTGGGTATATGTTATATTCTTTGCATGTGTGTGTGTGGGCGCGTCAGGTTCGACAACTACGTTTGATGATCCCTCTAGTAGTGATCCATGTGTTGTGTGCGCTAGGCGCTTCCTAGGGGGGTCCCAGGGGAGACCAAGTATGCCCCCCCTGGTTATGCACAGCGTTCGAGGCAGCGCCCCAAATTTTTTTTTGGGCGGTTTTTGCTATTTTTAGTAGATTTTTCTATTTTTAGTGATTTTCTAAATTAATCTCGAATTAAGGGATTAGGGTTTTGGTATCTACAGAATACCTTAAAACATTGTATATATTGTATGGTGAATGGTGAAATTCTACATAATGAAAGTAAGAAAGGTTTTCCCCGGTTGAGGGTTTCTGGTATAAATCTCTGTGTACTGTGTATGAGCCATTGATTAATTTCTATTTTGCTTAAGAATCTATATGCATTGCATTAATTCACAGGTTTAAAACTTACATAACGTCCTTGGTACAATCCCAAGACATCCCTCAAAGAACCATGTCAAGGCCATCAAAGATAAATCAAAGCATAAAACATGGTTATCCAAGGTTCATAAGAAATATTAGTCCTTAAAGAATGCAAAGTAAGTTGTAACTTACGATATAATCCATGTAATACAATTCACCTTAGTATCTCATTCAAGCATCACACCAGCGCATGACCCCATGTGAGTTGAAAAATTTAAGTATGGGAGGGCCTTCATCCAACCCTATTAGGTGCATCACCTAGACATGAAATAAAATAACCCAGGTAAAGGGATAGGTCCCAAGAGTGACAAGAAATAAACAAACCCTTCAAGAGTAAGTGTGACAATGATATGGTTTCGGGGTTTCTTCATGGCTCATGGTGTCATTAGATCCATTTCTCTGAGTGCCTTTGTGGAGGGTGAGATTTCTCTTGAGTTACCCCATATTCAGGTGTTATTTTTTCCAAATCCCTTTATCATCCATATTTATGGTCTTCTTTATCATATTTGTAAGTCCCATTTTATAAGGTTTCAAGCTATATCATTGTTATTTGGGACTTGGGAAAGCACTGAAAGGGTAGAACTCAAGTTTGGAATAGATTTTGTTAGTCCTTTTTCTATCATTCCTTTATTTCATTAGCATCATTTTCTTATTCTTTTATTAGAAGCTGCAATTAATCTCTAGGCCTTCAACCCCTCTTCTCATGAAAGAATGGACCATGACCCATTGTTGAAGTTTAGTACACTACAAGAGGATCCAAGATGGAAAGTGCTAAATATGGTGGGGAATGGAACGTTACCCTTGTGAGGGCCCCCCATTAGTACCCATTTTCCTTGGGTGGTGACAACATGTAACTAGGGTATAGAATCTTATCACCAAGGTGAAACAAGGCAACTGGCACAATTTTCCAAACTAGTGATCCATTATCAAACTTCAACCAAATATCCTCATCCACGTGCCCGATAAATTAAGCACAACACTTTGCATGAAATAAGGAAGAACATACCTCATGGTGATGATGGATTACCATCTCCCATACTCTAGGTTTCTTTGATGTGATGAGCCTTGGTTGACCTATAGCTGCAAAGGTGAATGAAGGGGTTTGTTGGGCTACCATATGTGGACATGTTTATCATCAACGCGATCAATATCATGTTATCCATTGCGGGACCTGAGACATTATCTCCTATAGTTACCCCTAGGCATGGGTGGGTAACAATACCATAAGAACTTGTAAAAAGAGATGGAAAATCCATCAGGAGTTGGGGCTTTATCTTGGTCTAGGATCTAAATGGAAATTTTAATTTTAATTTCATCAATTAGTATTTTCAACTCCTTGTTTTCCTCCTTGGACATGACTACCGGTATATGTTATATCATGTTGTCTATATTACCAAAGAGCACATCATTCTATTGAGACAACAAAGAACATAAATGTTGCTTGGGAACCTCTTTTAACTCCTTAAAATCATAGATTTCACTCTCATCTTCCCTCAAAATTTATTTTACGTTGTTTTTGACAAGACACTCTTTAGCCTACTTGTGAAAAAAAATTGGTGTTCCTATACCCTGATTTTATCCAGAGACTTCTAGATGTAAGTCACCAATATTCCTCTTCCAAGCACACAACCTTAGTGTATTGCTTTTGTAAAATCGCATCCTCCTCTCGAATCTATGGAGTGACCTCTTCATTCTCTAGAATAGTTTGAATTTTTTCTATTTTTGATTTCATATTTTCTTTCTCGGCGTGAGGAGGAATGTAATTCACTTTTTCCCAGTATTTAAGATCACCTTTAAACAAATTTAATTTATGTTCCCAAATGTACATTGGAGTACCTAAAGTTCATATTTTCCAAGATACTCTCACACAATCAATTTTCTTTTGATAGTTTAGCTAAAGTGGATTAAATCTAAATGGTAATGGATCATAATCAAGAGAATTTTGAAAAATAAGTTGATGGGATTGTGATCTGAAGTGGTAGAGGGGAGGATCTTTGATTTGAATTGAAAATCCTACAAGAGAATATCAATATTCACTAGAAATATGTCAAACCTTGCAACCATAGGACCTGGACTAGCTCTTTTGCTAGACCAAGTATACTTTCCTCTAGTGGGCTTAGTGTCTATGAGATCCCATTCAGGGATCAAATCCTCCATTTTCTCCCTAAAGGAATAACTTACAATATTTCTCCTTCACTTCTCAAAGTTATGAAAAACTACATTAAA
Organism: Picea sitchensis; assembly: GCA_010110895.2. Lineage (NCBI taxonomy): Eukaryota > Viridiplantae > Streptophyta > Pinopsida > Pinales > Pinaceae > Picea > Picea sitchensis. Next base: position 63,835 of record SNQJ01S0028803.1, read on the forward strand.
GTCTCCAGCTATAATACTGTTAACGACAAATTATGAATTTTTTAGAGCTAACAAGGAATTCCAACATAGATTTTTCTTTGCATAACTCACTGCATATACAAGTTAAAAATGTTAAAAGACTTACGAGTTTTGATGTTTTTAAACCCTCTTGATATCCAATTTTGAGTCTGGAGTGAGAACTCCAATCTTACTAGATGATTATTCCAGAGAGTACAAATACCCTAGATGTTCCTCTTGAGTCTTCTGCAACACCTTCACTTTGCCTCCATAGTGTTGTTGGGAAAAATACCCTATGGACTAGCAAACTAGGGTCAGACTTGCATGCAGATTTTGACCATAAAGAAATTGCTTTTTAACCTACCACCCAAAACTTAAACCCCTCTTTCATGATACATGCATGGAAAGGAATTACTAACCTTGTTACTGATGTTTGGTGTAGATCCTCCATTGTGCTTTTGCCCGCTTGCTTGCGCTACTCCTTCCAAAGATAACCTGCAATCAAGACAAACAACTATGCATGCATGCTACTTTTCTACTTGAGGGTTAGAAATTAAGCATAAATTAAACAAACCATAGATAAATCATGCATTGGGACGGGAAAAGTATTCTTTTATTATTTGAAAAAATGAATCAACTTACAATCAAAGTCGAGACCGGCCACCGCTCCTTGATCCTGATCCTGGGCTCCTCCTCTTCTGTCCTCCAACTTCTTTGCATTAATTCTCCTTTGGCTTGAGGAAAAGCTAAAGGGTTGGGACAATGGATTCGACAAATGGGCAGAGTTTCTTCGCTATCTTTTTCCTCCTCCAAATGGTACCCCTACCCTTTCTTTTATAGGCTAGAAGGAGCTAGGATTTTGGATGAACCCTCGGCCATGCATAGCTGGGAGTTTCCGTTAACTGACCCATAGCTTTTTGTCTCGTCGACAACTTTCCTTTTTTGTGTGATTCTGAAGGTACACGCGGGCTATAGTGGTCCTGCTAGCATGTACTTTTATATACACGCGGGCTGTAGTGGGCCAGCTAGCATGTACTTTTTTTAAAATGGAGTTTTTAGAAGAGTTGTTCAGTAGTTTTTGGCAAAGAAGGGATATGAGTTGGCCTGATGCCAGGTAAGCATGTGTGGTGCAATTTAGGGTTATAACAGATGCCCCCTAATGTGTGAGGTCAGAAGAGCATCAGATGGCCAAAATACAGTACCAATATTTTACCAATCTTTACTAATGTGCTGAATGAGTGAGCCCAAGGATCAGGAACCAGGAGGTGCCATCTGCAAAATAAAAAATGTCTCACCGAGGCGGGCATACCCATGCTCGGGATAAAACAGAACCATGGCTACCAATCAAATACACTATAGATCCATGTCAAATAACTATAAAGAGTAGCCGTGAATAATACACAGCGGAGCTACATCTCGAAATCAGAAAGATATACATACAAAGTATCCATCTTCGTAGAAGCTGATAAGGTCTGATGGCTAGAGATGGGGACTTCAGAGCTCGAGCAACAACTTCAAAATATTCAAAACTCGGGTAGGAGTGTAATATGAGTGTACGACTGCACTACCCAGAGGTCTTCGACGGCTCGTCGATCATGGACAAAATTGATAATATTGATGATCAGACTGAAGGCTTCAGTGATTTCGAAAAAGGACTTGATTGGACGTTCAGGATGGCCAGGTATGCAGACAAGAGACATATTGCAGAGGGTCCGACTCAGGATTAGTGACGAACTTCCCTTGGACAATAGCATGACAAAATGATGAGACTGGGGCAACATATATATGTTAATCATAAGTCCTACGAGGAGGCAACACAAACTCTCCATATGTTTGGAAGGAAAGGAAATTATTAACCAAGCGATTGGAGGACACAACTCTATATAGTGAGAAAAATATTCCTAAAAGATCGTACTACATCCCATAGTCGGTGATCAAGCGGACGGATGTACTTTTATCAAAGTGACTCATTATCTTGTAATAAAGAAAATGCACTTTTCCAATCTCTTTTTGGGGTATATTTGATTTTTTATTCAGGTTTGATATTTTTGAAAAAGAATAAAGGGGTATTATATTTACAATGGAGGAGCAGGTACTACAAACATACAAACTCAAGGAACAAGGACAAGGCCCGATGTTCAGGTAAAATGATACTCGAGAAAAATCCTCCGATTGTAAAGGTGCCCCAAGGCGTAGAAGCAAACTGTCACAAGTTTGGTGGATAAGGTATGCAAATGTGGTTGATAGAACACACAATGTTGCTTCTTCAGTAGCAGATTTAGAGCCCAAAGAGACAAGACTCGGTGGTTTTCATATGTTGAGAGTCTGAAAAGAAGCATAAAAGGGAGCTCAGTAGGTACCTTTCTGTAATAGTCCCTAGATGCTGTTGAAAAAGGGATAGGCTTAGCATCGATTAGATGTCAATTCCTGGCTCATTTTAGCAGGTGTGACAAGGACCACAAGATCCACTTTCGGCTATTTTTATTTTTAAGGAGTCAGAAAAAATCTTAACTATGGACTTCCTCAGGAGAATATTCTCTGAGACCATTTTGAGGTGTGAAGAAGAATAGGTCACTTTCTCGACAATCTTTCAATTTTAGGGAGTGCGAAAGAGCTTAACTATGGACTTCCGTGGGGTTTCTTTTTAAGTAGTTTGAGTCCCACCAGGGCAGAAAAGGGATAAAATCATACACGAGATTACTCTCTTCTATGGGCAAGTTCTACTAGAGAGTACTCTGCTATTACCGATACAGGTTGACCATCGGAATGAAAAGGAATTGAAACTTCATTAGGATAAGCGTGACTTCAAAATTTCAGTTACTTGGTGAAGACCACAAGATAAATTCGACAATCTTTTCATGTTTAAAGGGTGTTAAAAGGGCTTAAGGAATGGTTAAGGAGCACGTTCTTACGGACCAATTTAATGAGTGTGAAAACAAGGTCTTTCATTAATCTTTTCATCTTTAAATTACGAAAGGAATACAGAGACTCAATGGTTACTTTCTTAGTTAATCCAGGCGAGATCGAAAAGCATAAATGCGGTCTCACCGGATGTTTCTTTGGATCAAAGTGAGCTTGAAAAACAACAAAGTTAGCTCATGATAGACTCTTTGTGGGTCGATGCTTGGCATCTCCTCACGGGAGTTGTATGCTCCGAAGAAAACATTATCTATGACGCCCGAGTTGGAGATATTGATAGGTGGTGTTTCAAAATGGTTTCCATATTACCCTCGGTATAGACCTTGTGTGTAGCAAAGGGATTAGTATGACAAGACCTATCTCAGGTCATAATCATGGTGAATTCTCTTCCTTTGATTCAGCTTAACTGGGAAATATGATGATGAAAGATCTTCCCAAAGGTTTGCAATGGAATAGTCATTGCTTGATTACACTCATTGGGAAGACAGGAATAGAATCCTAACGAATGCGATGTTGTGAAGACCTTAAGGCCCAAACTAGGCTCTAGCAGGTGGATGTAACTCTTGTGCGGGGAGTTGGATGAGGGTTAACTGAAATTTGTTGGACTAAAAAGAGTACACTACTTGTTGACGGAAACAAGAGCATGGACATACACGAGTGCCATGTTTCATCCATACATTAGGCGATGGGGAAGAGGAAAAATCAAGGATCCTCAAAGTAAGTGCGATGCGGAGCGACAAAACGAAAATCTCAACCTTATACGTTAGATATAAATTTGATATCGTCATGGGAATGTTAGATGTCGAGGTACACCCATCGAGGATGGGCATAAACCAACTCCGATGTTGATGAAACATGGTTGAGGATTATCAATCTTTGGGACCGTGGATACTTTGATGAAGGGTCATGTCTGGAGAAAGACAATCGATCTATGGTCACTATCCGACCCTTGTGTGGAAACAACAAGACCCGAAAAACTATAGCGACCACAACTTGCATAGCATAAGGCCAACTACGACCTAACAAAAGATTATAGTTGGGAGGCGTCAACTTCGCCTTCTACCTCTCGACGCACACGGTCTTCCCTCCTAAGCGCACGGGAAGAAGGAATGATACCCATGTGGTTTACTGGAAAGAAACGTCATTAGTGGAAGGTGAGAAGTAGGTGATATGGAGACAAAGTGGGCTGTGGCCTTTCAACATGCCAACAACATAATGCGTGTTGAGGCTCCCTCGTCGACCATTGTGCGGAAGATATTGCATGTAAAAATTTTCATGGGATGAGCCACTACTATCACAGAAATGCTACATTGGTAAGGTAGACAAGGTTTAAGTGGGTTAATATCTAACATGATATTTTACCTGAGTTACAAGTCTCGGTAGAGCCTAGAGCAGTCAACAAGGCTTTCCCTCACGGCCGGGGCAGCTTTGAAGGACACAAAACAGAAAAACGCCTGAGGTTTGTGATAAAATCCTCCACTGTGAGTAGTGCAGGCGTGGGTGCATTTTAAGGTTGTAAGCTTTCTTAGAAGTACACCCTTCCCGGTCGTGTCATTGTTTCTCTAGCGTCTTCTCGATCACTATGAGGAAGAGATGGGAGTTCGGCTTCTTCCCCCTTCTTAGAGCTTGGTTTACTATAGTAAATGCGCTCCATATTTGTTATTAAAGCATCACTTTTAACCTTATATACGTTCGCGGATGAGGATTGTTTGGAGGAGGGCAGGTTTTTTGGTTGCCCCCTTCTGTGCTTGTTGAGGCTTGGGTTAGGTTTTGCCTTTGTTGAAATGGATTCATTAATACAGTAGGCTGCTACTATGACAATAACCTTTGGGCCTGTGCAAGCTGAGGGAACTGGTGATTCGGATGGTCTTCCTTGTAAATATTACATGGATACTTCGAAATATTATTTTTTGTGTTGCCCTCGCCAGCATTATTAGTGTGTTGTTTCTCCCCCTTACCCTTCTTCGTTGTTTTTTCTTTCCAATTTCCTTTGGGTGGCCTTTGGGTTGATCGGTACTGGAGTGTACTTGCCGACGTTTGGGTAGGAGGGCGATAGCCGGTAGTCACAGCTAGCTGAGTGTTGTATAAATAAATGTTGCAATTGTTTTGTCAATTGCTCCATGGGCTTAGTTTGTGCCGAACCAAAAATACCATCGTATGTGGTCCGACTCTGTCTAGTTTATCATCCAATATCGATCGTGGTGCATGCGGCGGGATGTTGTATAATAAACCAAAATGAGAATAAATGAGCTCAAACTGTTGAGCCCCTCATGATGGCATCTTCCACCAGGAAAAACTCCGAAGTTGCGACATCTTTGGATAGTTGTGGCACAGGAGACTTAAGGAACCACTCAATGTTGAGGAATCTTGGTGGGATTGGTACTGATTAGACTCTTTAACATCTCCACTCTCCCGGTTATGATCCCTTTGAAGATATAGTTACGTTGTTAATACGTTGTTGTTGAGCAACTTTGACGCGATGTATCTCAAAAGTGGCGGAAATGGTTAAGGAAGGCCCTTGCCAGTTCGCCAAAAGAAGAAAATCGTGGGCGTCCATTTCGATACCATTTCAGCAGCACTCAGGTGGAAATTAGTTGAAACAATCGCAGTTGTATGCAGTCATCTTTCAATGAGTTAGATGAACACCAAAGATGGAAGGTAGTCACGTGATCACCTAAGATCGCCAGTTGAAGCAGCCTCGAACTGGAATGTCGAAGGCAACAGATTGGCATAGGAATAGCGATGGATCATGACAAATAGGATCATTTAACAACCTTGTCCAATATGGTAGAATTAGCCTCGCCAGGTAGTTGGGTTGTTGTTATTGCTTGCAGGAAGGGTCCTGGAGTTTGGCGGCACCGAGGTTGCCGAGGAAAAGTTCCCAGGCTGGCCGGATACGGTAGAAACCATGGCCTGACCGGTAAGGATTTTGCATCTGTGGAACATCATTGGCTGATTTCCCATAAGGACATAGGATGTTGGGCATGCATGATGTTTGACAGAATTTGGGAAGGATTACTCCATGCGGGTCGATGAGGAGGCATGAAATGCAATCCAAGGTTCCATTGATTGTGGAAAGAATTACCCCAGACGACATTCCATAGGATGGAACAAATCCTTGTGCTGATTTCCAAGGTCATGGTATATGTGCACCCCGACCACGGAATGTTTCTACTGCGCCCGGAGTAGACTGTCCAAAATTGGGAGTGCCCCCGGATGGGAAAGCGGTGGATGCACCGAGAAAGTGTTGTTACCAAAGCGTCCCGTTCCAAACAAGCGGTGACAAACCTAGGCATAGTGTGCAGGTGTTCATGACTCCGGCTCAAATAAACCTTAAGGTAGTATTGGTGCCAACCGAGCGCGTCACCAGACCACCAAGCGAAGAGGACAAAGGAGAGATATGACCTCCGACGTAAGGAAAAACGTTAAAAGGAGAAGGAGCACCCCCAGTTGAAGCCTTAAGGAGGAAGCGTTAGAGCTCCCACTTTGGACCAAAGTTTTGTAGGAAGTGGGTGAGTGAGCTGGGACTTGTACCCGAACTAGGCATACCATATGAGCAGAGAGAGACTGTCGCACTAGGTGTGAAGGGAGTTGGCCTCGATAGATGGGATGGGTCCACTATCACCCGACGTGTAGTTGTGGCTGAGACCATGGTGGCTCAGGGCCGACAATGGCAAGTTAGGAGATGCTTCTCCCATGGTAGCGGTGGTGGGAATGGAAGGAATTCCCGGAGGGAAGTAGCAACAACGTTTGTTTCCATAGTTATGTGAGGCAGCAGCCTTGCGTTCATAAAATTGGATTGGTACAGTGACCGATGGCCAAATATCAATGGTTGGGGTTTCAACCAATCCAAGATTGGCGGTCGATTTATTGGGGGGTTGTTCGGGGTCAAAAGCACCGATTGCTTCGAAAGACCCTTGTTGGTCTTAGCTTCCGCCCCACCTCTCTCAATGGTGGCGAAGTTTGGCTCCGGTATAATCGTGGCGGGCCGAAGCCGCCATTGACCGAAGCTGGATCCTCCATTGAGAAGATCCAAAGCGCTAAAAGGTATTCTACACGCTCAAATAGTAACACACACTAAAAGAAGCCGCTAAGAGATAAATCAAGCAGTCCACTAAAACTATTTTTGAAGCGATTTACAACAACCAACACTAGAGCAACTTAGATTTTAAAGTGCAGCTTTCGAACAGGCTTGCACCCTCTGGGTATGCATAGCGTGTGATGTGTCCCTAGGTACGGTATACCCCCGCAATACAATGTATGTCCCTAAAAGATTTGGCAACTTCTGGGACGCCAACATGAAACGATCCTGGTGGATACAATTGAAAGTCGGCGGGTAGACCACAATGGCCGAGGCTATCAAGCCCAAAACACATCAAGGGTATGTCGAGGAAAGAAAATGGTCCGGAAGACAATTGCTGAGGTTCTCAGGCCAGTTCGAGACCACTGAGAGCCCATTGGCAAATGCAAGCAGTAATCCAAAGTCCTGGAAATATATTTGTTCCCCACTACGCTTGGTTCGAATTTGGAAGGGTTATCTCCATTACCTTTCCTCACGCCGCACGACCTCATGTTTATCCCACTGTAGTGTAGAGGGGGTCGGTCTTTCACGAAACTAGACTTTGACACTCCCTATCTTAGACTCCGATGTTTGGTTTTGAATGGCCTTGGAAGGTTTCCTCTCCAACCCCAATCAGGCCCTATCCTAAACTTGTTTTTGAACCCTACAAACAAAGTCTAATAGATTTTAAATTGGGCGTTGCTTTTTATGGGATTTTTTTAAAGTCATGGGATGCTGAAGGTGAAAGCCCGGTGATGTGTAAAGACTAAAGAAAAACGAATGAAAAATTTTGGAAACAAAAGACTTTTACCAAATGCAAAAAATCAACAACTTTTCACAAAGAAGTTTTTTTTTTTTTCTTTTATTTTTCATTTTTCTAAGATTTCATGCAAATAGCATAAAGGGAATTTCCTTTCGACCCTACGATCTACTTATGCTCCTAAATGCAGCGCAAAAACTTGTGAACACAAAGACTTCTTCCTAGCTATTGATGCAAAGCACAATCTTTAACAAAGAAAATGAAAGATTTTTTTCTCTCTTTTTTATTTATTTACGTGCTAATCAAACAACAAAGGGAAAATACCAACAAGCCTAAAACCAAGAAAAAAAAATTATGGCTTAAAGGGAAGATCACAAGAATCGGAGCAAAGAGACACTGTGTGATCAAAGCAAAAGAGACTCTGTACTTGTCTAAAAACCATGTAAAACAAAATTTTTTCATATCTTTTCATATCAACTATCAACTAAGAAAAATAGGCTAAGGGTAGAGGCCTAACCTATTGATTGTTCAACCCTAGACTTAAACACATGAGAGAAATACTTCTCACCAAAGGAGGATGGCCGCCCCACCTTGATTAAAAGCAGCCTGTCAAGCACACTACTGTCATGAAACAACACGCTGGCAAATGCGTGCTGAGCTAAATGGGACGCGTGTACGCAGTCCTGACCTTAGACCGCGTGTTTGTATAAACTCTAAGAAAAAAATTAAAAACAGGCAGCCTAGACCCAGAAGAGGCCTCTGGTACTGACAACCAAAATTCCCTTGGGAGCTTGGATACTTCTTCTAATAGAAAATAAAAAAATATTTGCAAGGAATAAAAAACACAAAAGACAAACTGAGATAGGACTGTGAACCAACAAGACTCAGACAGGATCTAGAAAACCCCTTGAGAATGTATAATTCTGACAGGGAAGGAGGACTGCCTCTTAAGTTCTCTGAGGTCCTACACGCTACTGAAACCTCTACAGCTACTTCACACGCGGGATATAAGAGATTAGGGCGCAGATTGTTACACGCGTGCAGGCCTTCTCAAGGCCATGATGTACCTGTGTCTCGATAATTACCGTCAAGCAGCAATCAAGGAAAATGGGTATAAAGAACCAGGCTCCCCTCTAGCTCAGACCTAATGACCAAATGATCACCAAGAAGAACCAAAAAATCTAATCTTTTAAACTACCCCACAAACTCTACTAAATCCGGAAACCCTAAAGAGTATATCCTCAGTATGGTCGCCAACTCTGTTGTTGGGAAAAATACCCTACAGACTAGGAAACTAGGGTCAGACTTGCATGCATAATTTGACCGTAAAGAAATTGCAACCTACTACCCAAACTTAAACCCCTCTTTCACATTATGCATGGAAGGAACTACTAACCTTGTTACTGATGTTTGGTGTAGATCCTCCGTTGTGCTTTGCCCTCTTACTTGCGCTGCTCCTTCCAAAGATAACTTGCAATCGAGACAAACAACTATGCATGCATGCTACTTTTCTACTTGAGGGTTAGAAATTAAGAATAAATTAAACAAACCATAGATAACTCATGCATTGGGACGGGAAAAGTATTCTTTTATTGATTTTAAAAAATAGATCAACTTACAATCAAAGTCGAGACCAGCACGCTCCTTGACCCTGATCTTGGGCTCCTCCTCTTTTGTCCTCCAACTGCTTGCCATTAATTCTCCTTTGGCTTGAGGAAAAGCTAAAGGGTTGGGACAATGGATTCAGCAAATGGGCAAAGTTTATTTTCTATATTTTTCTCCTCCAAATGGAGTACCCCTACCCCTTCTTTTATAGGCTAGAAGGAGCTAGGGTTTGGCTACCCCTTCTTTTATAGGCTAGAAGGAGCTAGGGTTTTGGACGAACCCTCGGCCATGCATGGTCGGGAGTTTCAGTTAACTGACCTATAGATTTTTGTCCTGTTGGCAACTTTCCTTTTTTTCGTGATTCTGAAGGTACACGCGGGCTGTAGTGGGCCTGCTAGCGTGTACTTTTATATACATGCGAGCTGTAGTGGGCCAGCTAGCGTGTACTTTTTTAAAAATGGAGTTTTTAGAAGAGTTGTTCAGTAGTTTTTGGCAAAGAAGGGATATGAGTTGGCCTGATGCCAGGTAAGCATGTGTGGTGCAATTTAGGGTTATAACACATAGTTGTTTCCCATTATTTAAATCTTTGGAGATACTTTTTTTAGTCCCCTAGAGCAAGAGAGTTTTAGGATTTTCTTAATTATTTCCTTAATTGCAGTTACTTTATCACTAATACCTAAACCTTTGTAGTTCCATGAGACCATAATAATTATTTAATCTGTTGTTTTCCACTTCCTCCTCTCAGAGGTGCATTATTTTCTATGGATCTAATTCTACTTACAGTTCCATATCTCTTGATAGTCTATTGTGAACCCAACTATTGAGCGAATTATATGATAGTAATTGCAACATAAATTATCAATCCGGAGTCATAATCTTATGAGATGTACTTAAAGTATATGCAGGGTAAGAGGATTTCTAATCTATGCTAATGATTGAAAAGAAACATGTTAAACTACTGTCATTGAATCTAAATCTAAGAAAGCACAAAATATGCAGAAACTATCCTAATGCTACATAAACTTGAGACTAAAACTGAATCTATGAAATCAAATGAGACATAATCTAACTATGAAAGAAAAAACTTAATCTAACTATGAAAGCATGAAATCTAGAATTAATTTATGAAAACATGAAAGTGCGTAAATTAAATCTAATGAAAGCATTTTAAAAACATCTACAACAACACATGACAAAAAGGTAAATGAAAAACCACTATGAGAAAGTAAAATCTTTCATTAAAACAATCCAATACATGACAAATAATGAAAATCATTATCTCAAAACTACAAGACTATGAATCAAAGCTCAATCACTATATTCTTCTATTCTCTATTCTAGAGAGAGGCCTCCTCCTCAAATGAGGAGAGAACCCTCTTATTTATACATAAATGAAGATAAGAGACTCATAATTACAGATCCACTTTTCTCTCAACCTATCCCTTCAAATTCTCCACAAATATCTTAGATAAGATATTCTATCCATGATCTTCTCCTTGAAGTTAGCTTGAATTATTATCTCCAAATCAAAGCTTGAAGATGAAATTCGAATTTGAAGCTAGGTGGTGATTTTTGACTTTGTGAAAATCTTCAAATATGCCTGTAATCATCACAAAACTCATCCAACTTTGAGATATAATGAAAATATGTTAATTTTCTAGTATTTAATCACAAATTCTATTAAAAATACTTGAAAGTAAATAATTTGGAAAATGGAGATATAAACCCATATGTATTATGAAAGTGGTGGAGATTAATGGTTTTATGGAAGGATAAGATAAGAATGAGGTGATAAATGGTGTATGATCAAGGAATAAAAGGTGTATTTATGCGGTCCAACACAAACATGATCTCTTTATTCGCTTGTTCTTCCCTGAGGATCTAATGTGGTTTTCTGCCATAACACTGAAGGATTTTCTCCTCTGATTGATCGTCATCTACCTCATCCTCTATGGGATATAGAGCTTCTGAGCCTTCAGTTTTTGGATCTTAAAAGGAAATTTATCTCTTTGTAAAGTTTTCCACTTCTTCCATGCCCACATGAGTCTCTATCTTAGTTGTCGCTTGAGGAACTTCATCTTCATATCCAGGAATTTCAATTGGATCCTAAGTAGAAACTTCTTGTTCCTTTTGGGTTGGAATCATTGGATCTTCTTGAGCCAATTCAAAGAATTTCATGTTTTGGACTAAAGGGAATTCCTTTGGATTATTCGTATCAAGGCTCGAGTCCCTATTTCCTTGAGGGTTCGAGGAGAGGGATGGATCTTCTTGATAAAAAAAATCATATATATTTGTCTTTGATGGGTTTTTTTCTTCATTACCTTTGTCAGCATGGATTTTCTCATGTCGAGAGGAGGATCCTTTTGAAAAAATTTAACCCCAGGGATGCCTTTGTCTAGAAGACATTAGGCCTTTATTTGATGTTGTCAGATATTGAGCTCCTATATTGACATTTGACCCTTGATTTCATCAAACCATTTTCCATTTCTCTTCACTCTCCTGGGATTAAGGTTGTTGAGTAGCCTCCTTCCTACAATCTTTGGAAAAGTGCCCATATTCATGGAAACACTTACATTTAATCTCGTAATTGAGTTGTTGGATGTGTTGCCAATTATTAAGAGAGATTAGAGCTACTTCCAGTAACCATTTCTCGATATCAACCTCAATACATATCCTATCACAAGAGACCATGTTTTATCTTGGTTTAGACCGATGTATATAATGTCCCATTGTATTCCCAATGCATCTCAAGGTGTCATCCCCTCAACAATGGAGGGGGAGGTGAGGAAGTCTTACTCAAAATGACACAGTTGAGGGTACATCATTCTCTGGATTGAAATACAAAGTCCATCTGTTCAAGTACATACCTATGGTTCCCAAAAAATATGGCATGCTTCAAAATATTGGGTCTCGATCCTCTTTGGTCTCGAAGTGAAAGACATAGAAACCCCTACCACAAAAAAATGATTAAGTTGTCCTTTGATATAGGGTTTGCAATTATTTTGGATCTAGATAGCTATAGTTTTGGGAGAAGGAAAAATACAAATGAAATGACCAACTAAACCATGATCAGTGAAAGCTATAACTTTTCCCCTGATGGAGTTTGGGGGAATTTTTACCAAATAATTTTTTTCTAATCTCTTCACAAATTTCATAGGTTGAGATTTGGAGGTTTTTTCATAAGAAGACACCAGGGCTTGGAAGGCTAATGCTTCATAATTAAGGGGGTTCCCCCCCGAAGGGCACATCCATATCATTCATATTGTAAATGTGGCTCGCCCTAGGGGTTTCTCTTATCCTTCCACAACTAATTCTTAAAATCTCTAATGTTCAACATAGAAAAGTTCATACATTTTTTTAATATAATAATAAAAAAATTATTTAAAATCCTATTGGTCAGTATGTTTGAAGTCCTATTGTCAGATTTGTTGAATTTTCACTAGGCTAGGCTCAAGCATGAAGTGTATTTCAATTTAGCATTTACTTGAACCATAGACAAATGCAGCTACACCATTAACAATTTTTTGCAATAACCAAGATCAAAAGAAGAAATACCATGCACAAGAACACAAGAAATATCCCGGGAAACCCTTATCAACAAGGGAAAAAAACCCAACCAATCCTTTGCTATATTCTCAAGAGAAATACCTACCACACAAAAGGGTGCTCTCAAAAACCAAGAAGGCTAGTGCCCAAGAGAGGTGTACACTTCAGCCCTAGAATATGTCTTGCTGAAATTTCCAAAATCACATGTGTGTTGTGTTTCCTCAATGGGGAAATCACCTTTATTTATACTAGACTGGACACGTCAAAAGTGGTGTCTATTGGCACAACAGGGTCGACCTCAATAACTCATAATATAATTAATAATTTCCATATTAATTATCTTTTACATTAATTATATTTCACTTTATGGTGGGGCCAACCTGTACCCTTTACATCACAATTAGGGGTACAGGTAAATCTAACTCTTAGACAATATAGCAAGGGATCTTACACACCCACTAGTGCTCAGTCACTAGGGGCACGTACACTTGTGCTCAGCCACAAGGATGTCCAAATCAATAGATCTCTATCTCACTAAGTCTCATAGGAGAATCATCTGGACACACACTCACTAGTGCTCATCCACTAGGGTCACGTCCACCTGTGCTCAACCACAGTGACGTCCTATTCAACAGATCTGTATCTCACTGAGTCTCACAGGAGAATCATCTAGAGTACCACATCGTCTCAACTCTCTACACAGAGGAGAACAATACACCCATCATATGGGCACCTTAACCCCTCACAGGAGTACACATCGCTTCATCTCAAACAACACACCCATCTCATGGGAATCTTCCCCACACAGGGGCACATCGCGTTCCATATTAGACTCAGAGAGGAACAACACACCCATCTCATGGGTACACCCAACTAATGGGCTCTCTCACAGGACAAATCACTCAGTCTGTGTCCTAGCAGATGTCTCACAAAGTTGTAATCATCAACACTGCCTCTCAACTAGGGAGGCATTCTCCACCAGGCCAAGTCTCTCATGAAAGTACTCGAACTTTGTCTTGGAAAGTGGTTTGGTGAAGATATCTGCAATCTTCTAATGTGTAGGAAGGTATTGCACGTGTACTTCTATCCTATGCACCATGTCTCTGATATAATGATATTTTATATCAATATGTTTCGATCTATCATGAAACATAGGGTTCTCAGAGAGCTTCACACAACTCTGGTTATCATAATGAGTAATGGTAGGATCCATCTCATGATCAAATAAATCTGTCAAGATTTTGCAAAGCCACACTACTTTGCAAACTACCACACTCAACGCTATATACTCTGCTTCTTTGGTACTCAAGGCCACATAGATCTGTTTCCTATTGCACCAGGAAACCATGGAAAACCCAAAGGTAAAACAACAATCGTAAGTGCTCTTCCAGTCCATTGCAATCCCAACCCAATATACTTTAGCATATCCCTACAAATTCAAGTCTACACTGGAGGCATATCTCATGCCATATCCAATTGTGCCTTGTAGATATCTCAATACATGATTCATTGCTATTCAGTGACTCTGTCTCGACTGACTCATGAACTGACTAAGTACATTCATTCCATAGCATATATCGGTTTTGGTGTTAACTGGATACCTCAATGATCCAATCAACTATCGGCACAAATATGAATCAATCTCGCCTGAATCAGTATAAGCATCATTCATTTTCTTCAAATCCATCACCATCGGTGTAGGCATGGATTTTCACTCTGTCATACCAAACTTCTTCAATATCTCCATTGTATATTTTTCTTGACTCAGGAAAATCTCATCAATCCTCTGCCATACTTCTAGTCCCAAGAAGTAGTGCATCCTACCGAGATCCTTCATCTCAAATTCAGAAGTCAATGCTTGTTTTCATTTAACAATAAGTCTTTCTGAACCGGTGAGGAATAAGTCATCCACATATAGGACCAAGATTAGGTGCTCATTACCAACAATATGATAATATAGGTTTGGATAAAAAACACTCTTGTTGAATCCCAAACTCATCAAGAATCCATCCATTTTATCATACCAAGCACGAGGTGCTTGCTTTACTCCATACAGGGCTTTCTTCAACCTGCACACATGATATTTCTCATCGTGTATCACGAATCCTTCTGGCTTCTTGATATAAACTTCTTCTTCAATCTGACCATTGAGAAAGGTTGTCTTTACATCCATCTGATTTAGTTTCCAAGTCATGGATGTAGCTAGTGCAATGATAGTACAGATGGAAGTGTATCGGGCTACTAGAGCAAATGTCTCATCATAGTCAACTCCCTTTAATTGTGAGAATACTTTAGCTACAAATCTTGCTTTGTATTTATCGGTACTTCCATCAACTACATGCTTGATCTTATAGATCTACTTGGAAGTCACTACAGACTTCCCTTCTGGTCTCAGAACAATATCCCATACATCATTCTTCAAGATGGACTGATATTCTTATGTCATGGCATCTTGCCATACCTGCTCACCTATTACTCCTCCATGACAAGAAGGCTCAAAATCAATGATGTGGCTCATGGCTGAAAAGTAGCTCGAAAATCTCTTTGGTCTCTTTCTCTCTCGGGATGTGCTTTGAGGGGCTGCATGTCCCTCTGCGTCCTCCAGAGTTTGTTGATCCTAGGCATGCCTTTTATGCCCTACTACAATATCTCTGGGGATATCAACTGGAGAAACTAGATCAGTTGGAACAACTGGAATAATGGTTGTCTCCCTCTGAACTGCTGAAGGGGGATAAGGTATTGTCTTACTGTCAATATCCATGTGAGATTCTCTGTATCTTTGAAAGGCTATCTCTTCTTCAAAGATAACATCTATGCTTACCTCAATCTATCTATGAATAGGGATGTAGATCCGATATGGCTTCGAAGATTCACTGTATCCCACCAATGTACCCTTTCTCCCTGAAGGGTATATCTTAGATCTCTTCTCTTTGGGTACATGAAAATATACTGGGCACCCAAATATCCTGGGCACCCAAATACTCAACTAGAGCAACTATATCTCTTCTCTTTGGGTACATGAAAATATACTGGGCACCTAAGGTGAGCTTCAACTGCATCAGCTAGTCGACGGAGTTGGGTTGGCTCATCTCCCAACTCTGGTTCTCCTGATGGAAAGGGCGCAATGGAGATTGCATGACTGGATTGAAGGACCTACTATACCCCTTGAATTTCAACCTTAATTATATCGTACATTTCCTCCTACTTTGATTCTTGTTTCTCCACGATTTCCAGCAAAGCGTCGTTGAGAGTTGTGATGATGAAGTCAAAATCATCGGCAATAAGCACAATCTTCATCTTGGTCACGGTGGCTTTTGATTTCTTCCGGGAAGAAGGTTTCGGGGGAGAAACCTTCCTCTTCTTCAGGGGATCAACCTCATGTTTGGGCAGTGTTACTTTGCCTAGCTTCTATTCAACTCCTTTGTCCTTTATTTCTTCTACTTCGTCATCACCCCCTTGGCCAGGTGATACCGAAGTAGTCTTTCCTGAGGCATTGCTTAAATCTTGGACCTCTTCAGTCTTCTTCATTCTGCTTGGCCCAGGTGTATCATGTTCTTTATGCATGGTCTCTGGGTTGTTTGGGTCAGAAATCTCTATAGGTTCTACGAGAATAAGGAGGTCTATGGACCAGTCCTTAGTGATCTCCTCCAGGTCTTCTTCCGTGAGCTTGTAGTACGATTGAAGTTGCTCCTTATGTTCATCGGCTCGCATTGTTATGTAGATGAAGTGTCGATCTGCCCAGAACTTCATCAGGGGTCAGAACCTTTGTAGGGTGTTCGAGGTCATGCGAAGTTCAACTTCGATGGCTCACTTCAGTTGAAGGTAATATGTATGAAAAACAATGTTCGACTTCCACTGTTTGTTCATATCACTCGAGTACCAAAGGGTAGTGAACTTCGCAGCAAGTGGCTTGAATGGTTCAATATCCGGGAAGGTCGCACCTTCTGACATATCCCAGGAAACAAAGGCGATGAGGATTAGGAGCCAGCTAAAGTGAAACTCGTAGCCCTAATCCTGTGCTTCATGACAGTCTAGTTCCAACTAATTAACTAGATACTTCACCTAGTTATTCCACACACTTTCGTACGAGGTCAACAACAAAGCCTGTTACCTACGTAGGTATGTTCTTCCTTACTAACTTTCTGGCTATGAGCTAGCAGGCTAGGCGCACTGCTCCATTCTATATGGAGGCTACCTTGTAGCCTCACGTTCCTTTTTCAACATCGCCATATGTATCCTTGATCTTATGTGCTAGTGCATGAGCGGTGGATTTTCCTGGACATAACTCGTATGGGTTGGGTCCTTGCATACTTAATCTTGTGACCTTATGGATCAATGTTGGATCGATTGTAACACAATGTTCTATCCATAAGTAATCTCCATGGTAACATGAAAGTAATAGCTTGACATGGGCGTTCACTTCCTGGTGCCTTCCGAAGTGTGGGATCTTCATTACATTTAGCAGGGTGTATTGCGCAAGGTTCATCATCCACGGTTGGGGGATTATCTCTGAGTTCTTCCCCTTCATCCTGGTCAGGTATTTATATGGGGTGAGCATACTATAGTTCTTGCAATCTTCGAGGTTGAAGTCACTGAACTTCAACGCTGTGATCTTGTCTTGCTACGCTCAAACTACGTGTATCCCCTTCAGGAGGTACACACTAATCATGGAGTACTCGAAATATCTTGGCACACTATCTCGACTCACCGTGCCGGCTAGAGGCGGGATGTAATCGGGCAATATGGATGGGATCAACTTCGCATTGGCTAGGTCATCTCTGTGTTTGGTTATCTTTTCCACTGATGGTCGGGATGATCCTACTCCGGGAGTAGTCGACGAAGAGGCTTGCACTCCTCTCGTCAATGACGCTTGAATACTTGCAGACATTGCTCTTTCAGACATTACTCTTTCAGTAATTAGGTCAATGAGAACTTCTTCAACAATTTTCTCTACAACGCCAAGCTCATCCGACATGCATGCTCGTGGTTGAATATCTCGGGTTCAAAGAGTAACTGCTCAATGAAATGGGATGGATGGTAATAGCACGATGATCACTGTGTGAAATCAACTAGTCTGTGGGCTCAGATTCACGGTTATCAAAAGTGTTCTCGTTGCGTGGCGTGATGGGATAAATAGATAACTTGGCAACAGATCTCTTGCAACGAGTGAGAATCCTTCATTAACTTAGTTCTGTCTGTTATGGTGCGATCCCAACGGTCTGGTGGTGAACTTTCTGATCATAAATTCCTTTCTACCCATTCAGGCCATCGGTCGAATGGTTATACTGTCCCCAATGACTATATTGCATTTCCATGGAGAAGTGCCATGTGACGTAGTTCTGATATCCCGACGAAGTTCCAATTTTGCAAATTTTCCTTCCACAAAGTTCCCTCTGGAACCTTCTGTAACTTTTCGATTTTATCTCTCTTCTTACTTAGTTTTCTAGCCTTCTTTCTGGTGAGCTTCATCTCAGGATTCCTTTTTCCATTCTGATTCTTGTCTTCTTTTGGAAGAGTAACTTCGTGCTGGTGAGATTCTTTCCTAGAAATCAGGGGTAATACTTCATCTGTATTTGGAATAGGTACTTCGGTCTTCTGTGAATCTTCTAGTGTTCTTCCTACTTCGACATCCAAGTCTCTAGTTTTAAATAGCTTTGCTCGGTTCTCTTGTTCTTCAATCAAGTGTACAATCCTCCTAGTCATGAAATCTTTCAACTCTTGCTTCTTCTGCTCTAAGATTTCTTCTTCTTTCCTTCTGGCCTGATCTCCTTCAATCCAAGGTTTTCTTTGTAACATAGAAAATGTAGCATTGTTCTCAATAAATTTAACAACTTCAAATTATGCCTCTATTAAATTTCCTTTGGCACTCATAGATATCTAGGTAAGTCTTCCACATAGGGTGATCAACTTTCCTCTGAATAATCCTATTCCTCCTAATGAAGGAATCATAGAAGGCTTTCCTAGAATTTCCCAAGTTCTTTCTGTCATGATATTCACCCGTGTTTCCTCATCCAAAACATAGTCAATGTCAAAGTCTCCTATTCTTACTTGAATGCATTCTTTTTCTTTGAATATCTCTGATAAGCTAATATGCCGGTGGTCATTCAGGGTTTCTTTCATCTGTAGCAATACTTTTTCTGATTCTTTTTGGGGTTCTGTCATAATATTAGTTGCTTGACCTTTCTTGTGGTCTTCTTGTCTCATATTCATCCTTTCAACCATAGCAATCATTCTAGGGAAATCCAAAACTTCATGGTCCATATCTTTGCAACAGAGGAAACTAGGTCTTCTTCTAGGTCATTCTTTAGCCATATGTCCCAGTTTTCTGCAACTGTAACAAAGGGTTAATCCTCTCTTTCTCTTAAATGATCCCCAGCCTTTCCTGTACTGCACACTAGGATCATGGTAGCTAACCTGCAAAAAATTCTTTCTAAGATCATGCATCCATTTGTTAGTCCAAACATTCTCTCTATGCATAGGTGTAACATATCTTTCACTATTCTTATCAGATCTACTCATATCAAATATTCTTTCATCTATTAGTGCCCTAGGTTTCAAGCTAGGACAAATATTATCAAACATACCTAGATCCATACTTTAGAAACAAAAAATTCCACTAATCTTATCTTCAGTAGAGAACAAAGCTTCCAGATCTAAAACTTTTCAATATTCTTACCTTTATCAGAGCACAGAGCTTGCAGATATTACCTCTTTTCTTTGGATCTGACCCTTCTTGGCACAAAGCTTCACAGACCAAGTAGAATACTATGCACTAGGGCGACAGATCTACACACTGAGATTTCACAATTTCAGGTCAGATCTTCGCACAAAGCTTCTTTTTCCTCAATTCCCAACAATCACAGTTTTAGGTCCCAACTATAGAACCATTTGTTGGCATAGGATCAAACCCAGGGCTCAATGCTACAACAACACACCAACAAAACCTTAACTACCGTCCCTTTCAGCAACACCTACGAAGCAGATGAAGTCTCACCTAAGGTAGAGGTAGGGGTGGTTGCAGGACTTAGATGTCTGCAACCTTAGCTGGGACACGGATCTATGATTCTAACACTTAAAAGATCACTCAACAGTTACCATTCATCAATATTCAGTCTCAGTTATAGCACAGTTAAACCCTAATTACATAGCATCACAGTATTCAACCAGATCTAGCATCTAGCAGCACTTAGCACGACATAATAAATCAGATCTATCAGATTCAAGCACTAAGCATATGTATATAAGTCAGATCCAACATCCATCCTTATTATTAAGCACTAAGCATCAACAAATCATTCAACTATATTAAAGTAATAAGCACATTAACATATAAACACATCAATACATCACACAAAGCAGAGAAACATAGCATGTACGTGGTTCACCCCCACCCTGGGGCTGTTGTTGAGTTGCCAAAGTGTCATCTTTTTACCAACATTTTCACTTCACTTTCACTTCATTTTTAACCATATTTCGCTTTCCCACACCCTTACATAAACCATTTTCATGATTACATGGGTTTTAGACATATTATTTTCCAATGCATCTATTTTA